>DF369738.1:8179-22012 GCA_000787875.1 Solanum virginianum
GATCGGTGACCTACACTTCCTGCCATACAATGCCTCATAAGGTGCCATCTGAATACTGGGGATGGAATGATGTACTGAGACTTACCTGTGTCCCCCAAGCCTGCCTAAAACGATCTCCAAAAATTTGCCGTGAACTGGGCACCTCTATCAGAGATAATAGATATGGGAACACCATAAAGTCACGCAATCTCTCTGATATAAAGCCTGACATACTTCTCAACTGAGTAAATAGTTTGGATCGAAAGAAAATGGGCTGATTTCATCAGCCGATCAATAATAACCCAAATGGAATCATACTCCCGTGGAGTGTAAGGTAATCCTACAATAAAATTCCATACTAATGATCTCCCACTTCTACGTTGGTATTTCTATCTCTTGTAATATTCCACCGGGCTTTTGGTGCTCAATCTTAACCTGCTGACGACGGACTCTACTATGTCTCTTTTCAACCATCCCACCAATATAAAAACCTAAGATCATGGTACATCTTCGTCAACCCTGAGTAAATAAAATAGTGGGCATAATATGTCTCGCCCATAACCCATCACCACAAACCTGCAACCTCATGTACGTACAACCTGCCCTTGAGTAATAATGTTCCATTGAAGGTAAGTTCAAAAGGGGTCTTTTCCTTTTCAAGGGTTGTGTCTCTGTACTGAGCCAGGACAGGATCCTTGTAATGACGCTGCTTAATCTCTTCTGTAATGGAAGATTCAACCATACCTCGAACAAAAACCCCAACATCTCCAAAATTAGCCAAATGCACTCCAAGACTAGCCAGCTAATGAATATCGCGGACTATCTCTCTCCTCTCTGAAGCGTGTCCCCTAAACTACCCATGGACTTGTGGCTAAGTGCATCTGCCACAGCATTAGCTTTCCCAGGATGGTAGAGAATATCACCATCATAATCTTTCAGTAACTCTAACCATCTCCGCTGCCGCAAGTTTAGCTCTTTTTTTATTAAAAATGTACTAGAGGCTCTTATGATTAGTATAAATATTAACGTGAACCCCATATAAATAATGTCTCCATATCTTCAAACATGAATCACTGCGGCTAGCTCCAAATTGTGAATAGGATAATTCTTTTCATGTCTCCTGAGCTACCAGGAAGCATAAGCTATCACCCTACCGTGATGCATTAACACACATCCCTAACCCATACTAGAGACATCACAATAAATTACATACCCATTTGGACCCTCGAGAAGAGTCAGGACTGGAGTTGTAGTCAATTTCTCTTTTAGCAACTGGAAACCATGCTCACAAGCATCTGACAACTGGAATTTCGCTCCCGTCTGAGTTAGTCTTGTCAAAGGCGGTGAAATGGAAACAAATTTCTCCATAAATCTCTAATAATAGCCAGCTAATCCTAGGAAGCTACGTACCTCTGTCGGCGTCGTAGGTCTAGGCTAATTCTTTACGGCCTCAATCTTCTGGGAATCCACCCTGACGCTGTCAACTCTTATAATATGCCCCCAAAATGCCACTGAAGACAGCCAAAATTCACATTTCAAAAATTTAGCATATAATTTCTGGTGCTGAAGTGTACCAAGCTCCGTCTTCAGAAGATTCGCATGCTCCTCTTCTGACCGAGAATAGACCAGAATGTCATCAATAAATACAATCACGAACATATCAAAAAATGGTCTGAATACCCAATTCATAAGATCCATGGATACTACCGGAGCATTCGTTAGACAAAAGACATAACTCTAAATTCATAATTCCTATACCGGGTCCTAAATGCTGGCTTGGGAATATCCTCCTCCCGCACTAGCACCTGGTAGTAACCTGATTGCAGGTCTATCTTTGAGAAACATTTAGCTCTCTACAACTAGTTAAACAAATCGTAAATCCTGGGAAGAAGGTATTTATTCTTTATCGTTACCTTATTCAGCTACCGATAACCAATGCACATTCACAGTGATCTATATTTCTTCCTTACAAATAATACCGGAGCTCCCCAAGGTGACGTACTAGGCCAAATAAAACCCTTCTCCAATAGATCTCTTAGTTGTTCTTTCAAATCCTTTAATTCTATTGGTGCCATTCTATACAGAGGAATAGAGATAGGGTGAGTATCTGGCAGTAGATCTATAGCAAACTCTATCTTCTGCTCGAAAGGAAGACCAAGAAGCTCATCTGGAGATATATTCGGGAACTCACCAACAATTAGAATTGACTGAAAAGTCGGTCCTTCTACCTCCAAATCATATGCATGGACCAGATGATAAATGTAATATTTTCTGATCAATTTCTTGCTTTGAGGTATGAAATAAATTTACCCCTCGATGATGCGGTACTACTTGCCCACTCAATAATCGGTTCCCCTGGAAATTGGAAATGGACTATCTTCTTTTAACAATCAACATTAGCATAACAAGAAGCTAGCCAATTCATACCCATAATCACGTCAAAGTCAGTCATATCTAACTCTACCAGATCAGACATAGTATAGTGGCCACAAATAAATACTGAACAGTCTCCATAAAGGTGACTGGCAATAACAAAATCCCCTATTGGGGTAGCTACCTTGAAAGGCTCTATCGGCTCAGACTCTATCCCAATTTTATTAGTGACCAAAAGAGAAATATACGATAATATAGAACCAGGATCAATCAGTGCATACACATATATCAGTACATCTGATCAGCCATGCTAGCAATATATATAGGTACATATCTGGCCATCGAATTGAACTTCAAATTGTACTCCCTGATCGGCCTACTCCATTGCTTTAATAGCAGTAATCTGTCTACTTTAGCTTGCCTCACTTTCGGAGGCAGAAAATGGGCCAAAAAAGCCTCAGTAACCTCGCCCCAAATGGCTGGAGGGGCACCCTCACCTCTGGACAACATCCATGACTCATACCAATTAGTTGCTACGTCATGCAGCTGGTAGGATGCCAACTTATCTGACTCAGTCTCAGACACACCAATCAATCATAGGGTCCACTGCATCTGTCGGACAAACTTGTGAGGGTCCTCTGTGGGTTTGGACCCGAAGAACTCTGGTGGGCTACATGTCAGAAAATCATGGGCTCTCAAACTGTCATGGCGGCCTATATGATCACCGCCTACGCCCTGTCTATGGGCCTGTCCTGATACCAATCGGGTTAATAGCTGGACCACCTCTTTTATGTCCTTAATCTCTGCACCTAGCTAAAGTGCTGAAGGCTCTGGTACTCGTTTCGAGGACGAACCGCTCTGATACCATTTCTATCACGACCCAACTTCGTGGGTCGTGACTAGTGTCCAGATGGGCACCCAAACACAATCACAAAGCCGAATTTCAAATAGATGGCTTATACAGACACAAGTATCAAACACATCTACAATTTTTAAGAAAGAATTTAGCAGAGTTTCTTTTATTTTACGGACTATCCCAAAATAACCTTGCACATCAAAAGATACCAACAAAGCCTGCACAGAGCCAATAAACACAACATATGTATATATATGCGGGCCGACAAGGCCACCATGGCAGGTGAAGCCGCCCAATAAACACATCATATGAGTCAAATTAAATGGACTGCACACAACCCATACACATATATCCACAGACCTCTAAACAAAACTGACAGAATCATAGGACAGGATAAGGCCCCGTCGTACCCCTGAACAAATATATACAATGCAACGAATAAAAATACATATATATACCACAAGTGGGCTCCAAAGTAGGGCAGCACTCCAAATAACAGATGGGGTGTCCTAAACTGGTAGATCACCAAACTGTACTTCAGTAACTGCAGGCATGAAACGCAGCCCCCGAAGAAGGGGGGTCAATACGAAGTACGTACTGAGTATGCAAAGCAGAATGTACAAAATATAAATCTGAGTAATAATCAAAATAAAAGTATAGAAGGCAGATGCATATCCAAAATTATTAAAATATTTACTTTCAAAATACAAACCATGCATAGGGCACAGGAACTATGGTCGCCCGCCCGTCAATGGCGCCATAACACAGCATAACACCAGAAAGTTGCAAATCTCCGAATTCCCGTCACATACACAAAATGGCATAATTCCAAACATAGCAGAAAGCCCAATTACAGCATAACACCAAATAAAAGTGGAACTCAGCCCTAGAGCGAAGCTCAGAACCGCATCACAGCATAACACTGGAGTATATCATAATGCACACGATAACAAATCGGCCCGAGAATTGACGAATGATATCATAGTAGACACGAGCAGAATAGTGAGTAATCATATACATAAAATCATTATAATAAATTTAAAAGATAAGTAGAATAGTCATATCTAAAATCAAAATAATAATTATTACATATTCATTCAAAAGTTATCAAAATCGCATAAAAGGACATCACGAGATCCACGGATGGTGGAGACCCTGTTAGAACCCGTATTTTATGCATTGGAACAGTTACAAAAATTTAGGACATAAGTGACATTATTGGAAAAATTGAGGACCAAAGGAGCATTATTGAAAAGTTTGGGGCCAAAGTGGAATATTGCAAAGTTGGGGTCTTGACGAACAATTAGGTGATGCCTCACTTAAAGTATGTTATATTCTAATTGGTGCAAGTGTGGGGGTAGGGACAAGACTTGGGTAGATATATACATATAATATCCCTTATATTCGTGTTAATTCCGACACATAGAAAAATCTAGAGAAAGCTAAGAACAACAAGAGATGCCCTCAGGTTCACAAGGGAAAAAGTCAAATTCCCTTTCTTTCATTCCACAAAGTAATTATTGGTGTTAATACACTATATTGAGTCCCCTAAGTAGCTTGGAAGTGTTGTTTGAGCAAGAAAACACTTCTTTCTTCAACTTTGGCAACCTTAACTCAATTAAGAAGTTGAAGTGGTAAGGTGAGATTTAATGTTATTTTATGTGTTATTAAGGTTGTATGTATGTTGCAGTATGTTAAATTGAAGGTAAATCATGAAATATAACATGTTGAAAGTGAGTTGGTTAAGATAAGGTTGGGGCCGAGATTGGTAGATGCATGTATATAGTGTTATATTGTATTAGAACCATGAATTTATATTTAATTAGCTTTACATGGCAATTGAAGAGTGAAGAAAGTATTGGAAATTATCTATATGTATAGATAGTGTGATGGCCGAAATTCTTGGAATATTGTACATGATGATATAGGACACTTTTATTGTTATTATGTTGCTTGAGATGGTTATTGATATTGTGGGACCATTGTTGTTGATTGATCCAAGTTGATTCTCGGGGTAACCTATCTTTAAGGGGAGGTGCTACCAAAATTTTTATAGAATTAGGGGCAAATTTAGAATTTAACGCCCAAGAAGCATTTAGCTAATGGTTTGGTATTGTTGAGACTTGTTTGTAGACATTGGACACCCCGAAGCATAAGTTGGATCGGGTTTGCATTTGAATTAGTTTGGAGAAGTGTTTGAGGTATGTAAAGCACCTCCTTTCCTTTGCCATGATTTAGTTAAACGTAGGTTACCTTATAAATCTTGAAAGAACGTTATTTTATCAATCTGGGCTTATGTGTGAATTGTATTAGTTCCTTGGCATCATTATGATACTTGGTCAAAATATAGACTCTTATGTCCTTAGAATTTGTAAATTTGTAAGAATATGCAATATTTGAAAATTTTTGAAGAACTTATGCTTTATTGGTTTTAAAACTATAAATATCCGTAACTTTTGATAGAAAACTTGGATTGCCTTAAAAACCATTTTGAAGCGCTTCATAGTAGTTTGCATGATCTAGGATAAGTATGTTTCTCCTAATTTGGACTAGTTCAGGTTTCCATCGATCGTGGGACCCGCAACACCCTTTTAAGAAATTTTAGCAACTTTAAAAGAATTTGGAACAAATCTTATTTTGATTTCAGATATGATTATTTTTCTTACCTTTTGGACTTATGACAATGATTTTATGCATATGATTACTCACGACTCTTCTCGTGCTTATTATGATATCGTTCGTCGGTTCCCAGGCCGGTTGTTATCGTGCGCATTATGATATATATCTATGTGTTCCGGTGTTATGCTGTGTTTGGTGGGTCGGCTTGCCCAAGAGCTGGGCTCCGCTTAGATTGGGGTCATAAGGTGCTAGGCTTATGATATGTTTGGCATTATGCCCTTTTCTGATATGTTGTCATATGTGATGGAGATTTCGGGGATTTGAACTTTCTGGTGTTATGATCTGGTATGGCACGAGTTTTGGAGGTCGTTATCGTTCTTGTGCATTACGCATAATTTGATATTTTGAAAATAAGCATTTTTATATTTTGGTTATGCATTTGACTTCCATACTTTTATTTTGGATTATTACTCTAATTTATATTGTGTACATTCTGCTTTACATGCTCGGTACGTATTCCTGTACTGACCCCTTGCTTCAGGGGGGACTGTGTTTCATGCCTGCAGGTACCGACGTGCAGGTTAGTGACCCACCAGCTTAGGACCCTGCATCACAGCATAACACTGGAGTATATCATAATGCACACGATAACAAATCGGCCCGAGAATTGACGAATGATATCATAGTAGACACGAGCAGAATAGTGAGTAATCATATACATAAAATCATTATAATAAATTTAAAAGAATTTATTCGAGGGTACGGCAGGGCCCTGTCCTATCTTATGATTCTGTTTGTATGTTTAGAGGTCTATAGATGCTTGTGTATGTGGGTTGTGCCCGGTTTGTATGACTAGATATGCATGATGTGTATGTTGAGCTATTTTACCCGCTATAGTGGGCTTGTCGGCATGTATATATATATATTATGCTCTGTTGGGGTTTTTCTGATTGCAGGATTAATTTGGGATAGTGTATAAACAAAGGAAACTCTATCAAAATTTTTGTAAAAATAAGTCATCTATTTATAATCCGACTTTGTGATCACGTTAGGGTGCCCGATCTGGGTACTAGTTACAGCCTATGGGATTGGGTCATGACAGAAGTGTTATCAGAGTGGTTTATCCTCGGAGTGTCCACAGACCGTGTCTAGTAGAGTCTTGTTTATCGGTGTGTCGTGCACCACATCTATAAACAGGAGGCCACAGGATATTTAGGATATCACTTTTCTTTCTGATCTTAGATCGTGCGTTAGAGCGGTGTAGTAGGGTGATTCCCTCTCTCTTCCACTAAAGATTTCTTTGATTTCAGTTGTGCCCCGATAGACCATTTTGGTTTCAGTGATACCTCCAAGAAAGACCATAGTTTTCCAAAAAGAAAATCCTTGTGCAAATTCAAATCTTCTTGAGTTCTAAAAGATGTCTCATACTGGTATTGAAAGTGTAGTTGATGGAGTATAAAGAGTGAACTCTGGTGGATTCAATAATGGTTTTGGAAATCTAGTAAATCCAGAAAATATCAGTCAAGGGATTGATTATAGTCATCCATTGTTCTTGAGTCCTACTGATATTTATAGTTCTCTCTTGGCTATAAAATTCAGTGTCAAGAGTTTGCTTGGAGGAATAGCCTTTGCTACTTCTAATATAGTGTATAGGAGGACTTAAGAGAAAGATTTGATAGAATAGATGGCTCAAGAACTTTCAATTTGCACAAGAAAATAGTAACCTCGCAACTCATTAAAGGGGTAATTCTTATATTTCTTCATGGGTGAGACTGAAAAAAAAAGATCGGGTAGAGATGACGACGATAACAAGAATTCGTAGAGGAAGACACAGAAAGATAGGAAAAGCGATGATGAGCTAGTAGTATACAGAATTTTATGCCCAAATAATATGATTGGCAGTGTTATTGGAAAGAATGGGAAAGTTATAAATTTGATTAGAGGGGAAACTAAGGCAAAGATCAAGGTGGTTGATCCATTTCTAGGTGCTAAGGATAGAGTTATAATCATTTCCTGCTATATAAAGGAAAAGGAAGATGTTGAGGTCGATGAGGATTTAAATGACAAAAAAAAACCTCTTTGTACGGCGCAGGATGCTCTTCTCAAGGTTTATACGACAATTGCAAATGCTTTGGCTGTAATTGGAGAATCTAATAAGAAGTGGAAGGATAAAGAGGAGTGTCAGCTTCTTATTCCTTCAAGCCAGTCTTCTAATATCATTGGTAAATCTGGTACCACCATAAAGAAGTTGAGAAGCAAGATTAGGGCCAATATTAAAGTTATTGCCAGAGATGCTAGTGATCCAACACATTCATGTGCACTTGAGTTTGATAACTTTGTATTGGTAACTGGCGATCCAGAATTTGGTAGGAGATCACTTTTTGCTATTTCTGCAATCGTCTACAACTTCACACCTAAAGAAGAAATTTCGCTTACTATCAATGTTCCTGAAGTTCGTTCAAGTATTATTATCCCTTCAGATGTTCCCATATATCCAGCAGCTGGGATTTATCCAAGTGTGGATCCTATTATGCCGTCTCGATCTATTCCATCTGTTCAGGGTAATATACACATATTAGAGTTCCAGGTTATGTGGATGCAGGAAGCACATGGCCTATTTTTTCTTCTGCTCTTCCCATGGTTTCTGGTTATAGTGGTGCCTCTAAAACTGAGGAATTGACTATTAGAGTGTTGTGTCCTACTAACAATATTGGTCATGTTATTAGAAAGGGAGGAGCTTCGATTAAAACTGAGGAATTGACTATTAGAGTGTTGTGTCCTACTAACAATATTGGTCATGTTATTAGAAAGGGAGTAGCTTCGATTAAAAGTGTAAGGCAAGCAAGTAGTGCTCGTATCGAGGTTGGTAATGCAAAAGCTGATCGTGATCAGCGCATTATCACAGTCATTTCCACCGAGTCAGTAGACGATCTTAAATCCATGGTAGTTGAAGTTAGACTGCTGCTGCATGGTAAAATAAATGATGAAGACGAGGATACTGTGACTTATCATGTACTTGTTCCATCAAAGATTATTGGATGCACCATTGGGAAAGGTGGTTCAATAGTTAATAAAATCTGGAAGAGAAGCTTAGCTTGGCTGTGACAAAAGGAAAGGCATTAGTCAGCAGTGTGATGCTTTGAAGCAGTCACTATCTGAGAAAACTAGTGAATTGGAGAGGTATCAAATTAAGTTGCAAGAGAAGTTGAATAGTCTTGAAGCTGTGGAACAAATAAAGGATTTACTTAGGAAAAGCAAACAATTAGTTGCTTCACTGCAGGAAGCTCTCATTCAAAAGGAGAATATTCAGCAGCCTTAGGAAGATCATTTGGGTAAAACCAAAAGACATTGAACAACTACTTAGCTACTGGATCAATGGTGGGTAATGCTACAATAAAGGAGAGATGGAAGATTATCCCAGCCTGCATATGGTGGACTATTTGGAAAGAAATGAACCAGAGGTGTTTTGGGCAATGTACAGACCTTTAAGATGAATTGTTTATCTCTATATTACTTCTGGTCTAAATAGGAAATTTTAGATCAGGTAGAGGATCTTTTTGATTTAATTGACTATCTGTGACAAAAACCACAGGTAGAGTACATTCTGATGTAATTGTTTTTGCTTGATATACATNNGAAGAGTACATTCTGATGTAATTGTTTTTGCTATGCTAAGGGGACTACTTGAAGCAGTATACCTATGGATATATATAATAGAAAAAGTTACCATTCTCAATTTTTTACATGTATAAATGATCAGATAATTTTCTTTGTGCTGACGTAATTGCTCTCTCAGTTCATTTATCTGTCATCCTATATGGATTTATTAATATCCTACTATGCAGCTGGAGGATGATTTGGATGATCTTGAGAATGCTCTTCCAGAAAATAAGCCATCTGTGGTTCTTTTTATTGATAGATGATCTGATTCGTTGAAGATTAGAGAAAAAAGCTGGAAGGCTCTTGATTCTTTTAGAGAATTTTCCCTGAAAATTCAGATGTCAAATGAAAAGAGTGAACCAAAAGGATTCAGAACACAAAAGACATCTCTTAAGGCTTTTCAAGCATCAAGAAGTACTACCAAACATCCTAAAGTGGGGCCATTGCCACCATCCCAAAAGATAAATATGAAAGACAAGATGCCAATTGATGTAGTGAATCAAGGGAAACAAGTGATCCTAAAAGATCTGGTTTCAGGTTTAGAAGGCAGTACATTGCATAAAATCTTGACATATGCACTTCAGCAAAAGAAGGAAGTGAAATTGAGCTCACTTGTGTTTCAGCAAAAGAAGAAAGTGAAATTGAGCTAACTTGTGAATGAAGCAGGATTTCAATTTTTATCTGAAGATTTTGACATCAAAACTGCTCAAGTTATACCAGGTGAAACAGAGTTTCAGTCAAACAAGGTTTCAGAGATACTTGTGGAAGGTTTTTCTGAAGGTATTAGTGATCCAGATAGAAAAAAATGTGTTGCTTAGAGATACCATTTTGGGGAAGCAATACAGTGAACAATCTGAATCAAATGAAGCCAAGTCTTCTCATGTTTGCCCAAAATATTCTGAAACTATATTGGTGCTCACAAAGCTTCAGTCAGATCAACTTTGTCCTTTAGAAGGTATTCCAGAAGAACCTACTGATTCAGGTACAAATCGAATGTTGTATGTTGAGGATGGGAAGCACATCGAACAGTCAAACCCAATTAATGCTGAATTGCCTCAGCAAATTGACGAGAAGAATTTCCTTAAATATGAAAGCTCATAAATATCTGAAACAATTGGTCATGATGATATGAAGAAGGTTGCTAATAGCCCTATTATAGAGGAAACAATCAAAGGAGCAAACTACTACCTCAAGAAGCTCTGTTGAAGCAGAATATAGAAGCATTGCTTCAATAGTAGCTGAGTCAGTTTGGTTAGTATGTTTAATAAAGGAACTTGGTGTTGATGTAGCTCTTCCTGTTAATGTGTATAGTGATAGCAAAGTAACCCTACAAATGGCAGCCAATCCTGTGCTTCATGAGAGGACAAAACGCATAGAGAATGACCGCCACTTCATGAGAGAGAAGATCACTCAAGGCTTGATAGTCACCAACTGCATTGCTATAAGAGGCCAGCCTGTAGATATACTAACTAAAAGCCTATCCAGAGTTCAACATGAGCTTTTAAACCCCAAGCTAGGCATATTAAACTCACTGATCAACTGGGTTGCTGTTGGAGAGATTGAGTTGATTGATCCAGATGTGATTCAGTAGGCAGTGGATGAGGTGAAACTCATTCGGGAGTGATTGTTAGCAGCTCAGAGTCGACAAAAAATTATATGTAGATAATCGCCGTTGACATTTAGAGTTCCAGGTTGGAGATTGCGTATTTCTTAAAGTATCACCTATGAAAGGTGTTATGAGGTTCGGTAAAAAAATGGAAAGCTCAGCCCAAGGTATATTAGCCCATATAAGATTATCCGCAAAATAGGCAAGGTTGCCTACGAATTAGATTTGCCAGCTGATTTGGAAGTAGTACACCGGTATTTCATATTTCTATGCTTTGTAAATGTGTTGGTGATCGTTGCAGAATCTTTCCTGTGGATGATATTTAGGTTACTAAAGAGTTGTCTTACGAACAAAAACCCATAGCTATACTGGATCATCAAGTCATAAGATTGTGAAACAAAGATGTGGCTTCGGTGAAGGTGTTGTGTCGAAATAATAACAAAGAAGAAATGACCTGGGAAGCAGAGGAGCAGATGAAGAAGAAATAACCTCACTTATTTTCAGTACCTACAGGTAATTTGATACCTCGCTTAACCTTGTTGTGTAATAAATACATTTTTGAGCGTTAAATGTATTGTTGTAATGGTTGGAGGAGAACTCCCCCTAACTTATGTAGGTTCACAAGGGAAAAATTGAAATTCCCTTTCTTTCATTCCACAAATTAATTGTTGGAGTTAATCCACTATATTGAGTCCCCTAAGTAGCTTGGAAGTGTTATTTGAGCAAGAAAACACTTCTTTCTTCAACTTTGGCAACCTTAGCTCAATTAAAGAGTTGAAGTGGTAAGATGAGATTTAATATTGTTTTATGTGTTATCAAGGTGGTATGTATGTTGTAGTATGTTAAATTGAAGGTAAATCATGAAATATAACATGTTGAAAGTAAGTTGGTTAGGATAAGGTTGGGGCCGAGATTGGTAGATGCATGTATATAGTGTTATATTGTATTGGAACCATGAATTTATGTT
Source organism: Solanum virginianum (assembly GCA_000787875.1). Classification (NCBI taxonomy): domain Eukaryota; kingdom Viridiplantae; phylum Streptophyta; class Magnoliopsida; order Solanales; family Solanaceae; genus Solanum; species Solanum virginianum. The sequence goes on from DF369738.1 coordinate 20,240, forward strand.
TAATTAGCTTGACATGGCAATTGAAGAGTGAAGAAAGTATTGGAAATTATCTATATATATAGATAGTGTGATGGCCGAAATTCTTGGAATATTGTACATGATGATATATGACACTTTTATTGTTATTATGTTGCTTGAGTTGGTTGTTGATATTGTGGGACTGTTGTTGTTGTTGATTGAGCCGAGTTGATTCTCGGGGCAGCCTATCTTTAAGGGAAAGTGCTGCCAAAATTTTTATAGAATTAGGGGCAAATTTAGAATTTAACGCCCAAGAAGCCTTTAGCTAATGGTTTGGTATTGTTGAGACTTGTTTGTAGACATTGGACACCCCGAAGCATAAGTTGGATCGGGTTTGCATTTGAATTAGTTTGGAGAAGTGTTTGAGGTATGTAAAGCACCTCCTTTCGAAGCATAAGTTGGATCGGGTTTGCAATTGGATTAGTTTGGAGAAGTGTTTGAGGTATGTAAAGTACCTCCTTTCCTTTGGCATGATTTAGTTAAACGTAGGTTACGTTATGAATCTTGAAAGAACGTTATTTTAGCAATCCAGGCTTATGTGTGAATTGTATTAGTTCCTTGGCATCCTTATGATACTTGGTCAAAATCTAGACTCTTATGTCCTTGGAATTTGTAAATTTGCAAGAAATGCAATATTTGAGAAATTTTGAAAAACTTATGCTTTATTGGTTTTAAAACTATAAATGTCCGTAACTTTTGATAGAAAACCCGGATTGCCTTGAAAACCATTTTGAAGCGCTTCATAGTAGTTTGCATGATTTAGGATAAGTATGTTTCTCCTAATTTAGACTAGTTCTGGTTTTCATAGATCGTGGGACCCGCAACACCCTTTTAGGAAATTTTGACAACTTTTAAAGAATTTGGAACAAATCTTATTTTGATTTCAGATATAATTATTTTGCTTATCTTTTGGACTTATGACAATGTTTTTATGCATATGATTACTCACGACTCTACTCGTGCTTATTATGATATCGTTCGTCGGTTCCATACGAAGTACGTACTGAGTATGCAAAGCAGAATGTACAAAATATAAATCTGAGTAATAATCAAAATAAAAGTATAGAAGGCAGATGCATATCCAAAATTATTAAAATATTTACTTTCAAAATACAAACCATGCATAGGGCACAGGAACTATGGTCGCCCGCCCGTCAATGGCGCCATAACACATAAGGTGTTGGGCTTATGATATGTTAGGCATTATGCCCTTTTCTGATATGTTGTCATATGTGATAGAGATTTTGGGGATTTGAACTTTCTGGTGTTATGTTGTGGTATGGCGTGAGTTTTGGAGGTCGCCATCATTCCTGTACGTTAGGCATAATTTGGTATTTTGAAAACAAGCATTTTTATATTTTGGTTATGCATTTGACTTCCATACTTTTGTTTTGGATTATTACTCTAATTTATATTCTGTATATTCTGTTTTACATGCTTGGTACGTATTCCTGTACTGATCCCCTTACTTCAGGGTGGGCTGCATTTCATACTCGCAGGTACTGACGTGCAGGATAGTGACCCACCAGCTTAGGACCCCACTTGCCGTCTGAAGAGCTCCCCTTGCTTCAGAGCCTATGTTTGGTACATACACTTGTTTATTATTTTGCATATACGTTTATTCGAGGGTACGGCGGGGCTCTGTCCCGTCTTATGATTCTGTTTGTATGTTTAGAGTTCTATGGATGTTTGTGTATGTGGGTTGTGCCCGGTTTGTATGACTAGATATGCATGATGTGTATGTTGAGCGGTTTT
>DF369734.1:5713-20470 GCA_000787875.1 Solanum virginianum
AGTTTTAACTTATATACATCAACATCATAGTGTAATGACTTTTATCACTATAAGGTCATCTAAAATATACACACAAGTGAAACTAAGCTTAATTTATATACATCGTAGTGTATAAGGCACATTAACTCTATGCAACTCATCATGTTAAGCTTACTATAATTACTTGGGTGTGTATCGGGAGGTCAAATAGGAATGAACCTAGCTTTTGAGGGAGAATTAACCAAGTCCATATACATTCTCCAATCGACATGGGATTCTAATCCACTCTAACAAGGCAAGTCCAGTGCACTAAAGCTTTCGCTATGCATAGGATCCGCGGAAGAACATGACCACAAGGTCTAATATACGTAGCCTTAGTTAGAGGGTTGTTTCCAAAGCTTGCAACTTTAAAAGCAAAGTTATTTCTAATTACATAAAAGTGGTATTCTTTTTTAACGAACTAAAAAAAAGAAAAATGTGTCACATATATCATAGTAACAGTAATGTACTCACAAGAAAGCTGAAACCAGTGACTCCAGCAATAGAAATAGCAAGGGAANTCTCAACCCCAAAGACCATTTCTATTCCTGTTGAATGATTGAACAACGCTCTCGTATACATCAAACTATTGTATTCCCTCCGTTTCATTTGTTTATCTGATTTTGACTTGGCATATAGTTTAAGAAAATAAATAAGACCTTTGAATCTTGGGTCTTAAACTAAAGACATGTAGAATGTATCTTTAATCTTGTAGCTTTACACATGTCATGTGAAAAGTTTAAATTGAAGAGTTGCCAAAAAAGAATAGTGGCATTCTTTTCAAAACAGACTAAAAAAGATAATACAACAAACAAATTAAAATGGACGAATTAGTAAGTTCCCAAAATCATAAACACAACACATTACAAGTTACATATAGAAGAAAGAATTTAAGTTCTATCCACAGACATTATATATGTATTGAGTATGAGTATGATACTCTAAAATACATAACTAGGTATAGTGAGAACCTTCTATAACTAGTTTAATTGCAACTATAGCTTAAAAATTGATCTAGAACTATAAGAAACATCAACATAGACGGTGTAACAATATATTAACTTGTATATACTGTTAAACAGAGTTTTAACTTATATACATCAACATCATAGTGTAATGACTTTTATCACTATAAGGTCATCTAAAATATACACACAAGTGAAACTAAGCTTAATTTATATACATCGTAGTGTATAAGGCACGTTAACTCTATGCAACTCATCATGTTAAGCTTACTATAATTACTTGGGTGTGTATCGGGAGGTCAAATAGGAATGAACCTAGCTTTTGATTAAGAAAGCTGAAACCAGTGACTCCAGCAATAGAAATAGCAAGGGAAGTACTTGAAAGTGCAAGTTCACCCAAATGACCAACCATCATCATTGATATTGTTTGCAAAAAATACTGTGAAAGTGTCACAATTATCATCGGACCAGCCAAATAACCAATTTCTTTCACTTCCTCCCAAATAACTCCCCATCTCAATTCAACTAACTCCCTTTCTTTCAATAACAATCCTTCTTCTACATTATTATCCATATTTTTTTAAAAAAAAAGGGGATCTTGAACTTGCAAAAAAGACCCCTTTTGAATTTACCTTGCAAAAGAAAAAAGATTGAATTTTTATGGGAGTCTTGAACTTGCAAGTAAGACCTCTTTGGAATGTACCTTGTAAGAATTCAAGATTTATACATAAAGAGAGGAAAGAAAAGACACCCCTTTTCAAAATAAATTGTAAAATAGACTCGTTTTGAAACAAAACTCTATTTTTATGAGAGATAAAGAGAAAAAGATAAAATCTTCAACATGTAAAAACAAAAAAAATCTCTCTTATCAACAACCCCCTTTTTTAATTATTATTATTAAGGAAATGAAAACCAAAGAAAAAGAAAAGGTGTGGTTGGAAAAAGTTTGAGAAAAATTTGTTATAGTTTGATGCCTAATTGTTTGTTTGAAGAGGTGTTTGTTTTGTCTTTTATTGACTATTTCTTGGGTTGTACTTTTTGTTGACCAGTAGGAGTATAAAAAAAAATTATTTTTGTTCGATATATGGTGTTCGATATTCATATTAAAGTTTGATTATAGGGGAAAAAAGTGTTGTGCAAATGGCACACTTTGACTAGAACTCGATATTCATATTAAAGTTTGATTATATCCGAGTTCATGCATCATAGAACTTCACTTAAGGAGAAACATTACCTACCAAAAAAATATTTTCATTCTCAGAGTTCGAATTTGAAACCTTTGATTAAGGAGGAAACACCCTTGTAGCACATCCTCCGTGGCAGGAGTATAAAATCAATTTCCCTTCCTTGCTTTCCAAGAAGTTCATGCATGAGGTCTAAGGGATAATGCCATTTTTCTATCTCACTTATTAATAAATAGAATTATATATATTTTCTATCTCACTTGTTAATAAATAGAATTATATATATAATGAAGAAGTATGATCAAGAATTTTTAGCATAACTATCAATTTCTTACCTAAATTAGCACAAAAGGGTATACAATTACTTCTCCATTTTAAAAATAATGATCTAATTTGATTTGATATGGAGTTTAAAAAAATAAAAATAATTTTCAATCTTGTAATTTTAAATTAAAATTATGTCAAATGTACCAAAATATACTTTAATTTTGTAATCTTAAATATGTCATTTACTAGAACTATCTCTAATTCTATTAAAGTGACATTTTTCTTAAATGGATTAAAAAAAAAGAATACCCTATTTTATAGGAGGGAGGGAGTAAATGTTTTTATTTCAACTTTGGTTAATATGTCAACGCAGTGACTAGTGATTTCGTTCCCAAATTAGACATGCAATATTTTTCTGTTATATATTCGTTGTTTATTCAAATTCTCCAAAAGTAATGTGAATTGCAAAAAAGTCTCATTCTCCAAAAATAACTATGCAAAGCATGTAATCAAATTATACCACGCTGAACATAAGTTTTGTAGAAATAAATCATATCTTTTACGGCATAATCATAAAATTTGAAAATTTGAGTTTTTGCCTCGTTCAACATAAGATCTACAAGAATTAAGTTATGCCCTTTAATGTTTTATGACATAATTTATAAGATTTTTTGAATTAAACTTTTGTCTGATCAAGATACATAAGTAGGAATTAAGGGACATAACTCGTGATATATTATAATAAAAAAAAATATAAATTTATATTAATCGAAAACTCTTTGTTATTTCACAATTACATAAATGTCTTGAAGCAGTTATAAAGAACCAGAGAAAAAACTACTTTATCAATTATTTGGCTTCATGGAGAATAAGGTATTTATCTTTTTTGGGTTCTGTTTTTGTATAACAAATTGGAATATATTCAAATGTATGCCTTTGACAAATAAATTTGTCTAAATTAAGTGCTTTGGGTGATAAAAAAAAACATGAAATTTTATGGAATTTTGGATGTGTAACACGATTTTTTCAGTCACTGAGTATCATAAAGTTATGTTTCGTTGTCTTTGCGCATTCTCATCACTTGATAGTCTTAATATAGATCATAGATTTTGAAGTTGTGATTTTTGAAATTTTGAAGTTGTTTCGGGGAAAAAATTGAAGTTTTGTGAGTGGAAGTGTGAAAATTAGAGAAAGTTGTGATTTTTTCGAAAATATTGAAGTTTTGTGGGTGAAAATCCGGAAAATACAAAATCTACCAAAGTTAAAAGGCGGATCAAATTTCAAGGCCAGGCAGATGTTTAAAGATAAATTTTCAAAATTGTTAACTAGAAGTTGGTGAATAACGGAATGTGTTGTGCAACCAACAAGGGTTGTGATGGAGTGTAAGTACTCCTTGATCTTGACGAAGGTTTCGAGTTCGAGTCCCCTTGGTATGGAGTGGTCTTTGTTAGAGAGCATTTACCCCAATATGGGACTTCTCGGTGCGAATCTAGATTTAGTCGGCTTCCAATGAGGGGGGAAAAAAGTGTTGTGCAAATGGCACACTTTGACTAGAACTTATATTTTAGTACATTCTTGAAAATTCCTCCTAAAGAAATTTATGATCTTTTTAGATAGTTGTAGCAGTGTAGTTGTGTAACCTTACACTGATTTCTACTGACTTTTATTATTTGTGAACCAGGAGTATATGAACCTTGACGACATAAAATCGAACCTTCTTGCTTTGAGGCAACTGTATGGTCTATTGCGAAATGACAGAGATGGTGTTTCAAACTTGAACTCTAATGGTGTAAGTTTCTTTTTTGTGTGTGTGCTTATTTATATGGTCATACTCGTAATAGGCTTCAGTTGTCGAGGGTCTATTGGAAAAAACCTCTGACTATACTGGATGTGTTGTTCTTGTACTCGTAATAGGTTCTAGTTGGTGCGATGGCTAATTGTGGGAAGTATGAGGCAGATGGAGATTCAAGAATTTAAATTCCTACATAGCCTTTCTTTTGCTTTGTGGATTTTAATTTTCTGGTTTTGGTGGAGAATAACAAAACTAATTACTTTTACCTTCTATTTGGCTTCACTAATGTCGTGGAGCAACAGTAAAATTGTCTCCGTAAGACCTAAAGGTCACATGTTCGAGTAGTGGAATCAGTCATTGATGCTTGCATCGGGGTAGGTTGTGTACATCACTCTTTAGTTGCAGCCTTTACCCGTACCCTGCGTAAATGCAAATTGTTTTGTGCAGTTCTTTTTTCAGAAGACAGATACCAGGGTGGTTGGGATTATATTTCAAGTGGTACACTGGCCAAACTTTCTTTTCTAAATTTAGACGGTGTTGTCTTCTAGCTCTAGTCTCTATCCTGTTTGATGGTTGGGATACCAATCTTGGATTAGGAATTTAGAACACGTACATGCTGGTAAATGAAAACCACCTTGACCTGATCAAAGTACACAACAATGTTGGATGAGGCCGCCTTTCGCCTCAGAAGAATTCACATGTGACCACCAGCTTTCCCAAAATAAGGGGAGATCTATTGCTTACTGCTAACGGAAACATCTGACCTATACTATAGATATATCTCCCTTATTTCATCTTACAATAGTCCTCTATTCTCAAGTTAATATATATTCTTTATTTCATCTTATATACCCCTTCTTAGATTCTTAACGCCTGTTTCCGACAGTTTTTTTTTCCTTCAAACAGTTGGACCATGAAGCACGAGTCATGTTAAAGAATCTACTCGATACAACAACGAATGATGTTCTTAAGGCTCATTCCGAGGTACCTGTCTTGTTCTTTTTATTTCTTGTGCAAAAGAATTGGCCTTTCAGACTAATGTCAGTGGTGGAAAATTTGTCTGCTTACACGAGGGAACCTTTGTTGCAATATCTTCGTTATTTAGACTTATCGTGTCGTTGTAATTTCTCACAGATCATAGCACATCAGGCGCATGTGCACAGCTTACCTCAGCGTCAGCAGTTGGTTGACACGGTGAAGCAACATCCTCTTGGTTTATTAGACATATCAAAATCTTCAGCTGTTATTCAAAGTTGTGGCAAAGAGAGAGTTGATATGGATTCCACTTTATCGAAACAGAAGCAGGAACTTATCGTGCCAATTACTCAGACAGTTAGCATGCAGACTCCAAAATTTAGCTTCAGTGCAAGTGAAACTGGAAAGAAAAGAAAGTTTTGCAGAATTTGTCAGCGGCCAAAATTTGAAAAGCCATTTGTTCCTTGTATAACGACTGAATCTTCTGAAAAAGGAGTTTCACATTCTACAGAAGTCGCGACATTGCAGGAACAGCAGAATCGTCTTTTCAACAGTTTTTCTCCGGATATTCCACAAGAAGCATTGCATTCAGTAAGCACTGAAAGTACAAAACCGAAAGAAGTGCTCAATCTCCGTTGCATATCAAGTGGTGCAGAAACTTTGGCTCCCTTATCAGTCAGAGCATCTAGTAATCTTACACAATCCGCGCATAAATTTTCTGGTCTGATAAGATCAGTACCTGATCAGAACCATGATCATCTCTCAACCGATGATGTCATTAAACAACTCGAACTGCACATTTCAGCTTTGCAGATGGATGCTGAGGACCTTGTTGTTACTGATACACATGCAGCTGAATGTAACAAAAAAATGATAACAAATTTTGTTCCACAAGTAGAGTTAGCTAGTCCAATGAAGAATATGGAAGGAGCTGTCGTGAATGATAAAGGCGCATCAAGTTCACTGTATCCGGGATATCCTACTCCATCAATTAGAATATCAAATATTTCAGCAGATCAATCACCAAAGCCTCTTGAGTCAAGTAGTTGCCATTCAAATCAGCTGAGACAACAACAGATAGTGGCAAACATCGTCCCTGCTGAGGATCATGATACGTCTACGGTGCTGGACTTAGTTGAAGAGCATCCGTGGCAGATACAGAGAGGAAACATAATTAATGGTCAGAGCGTCCAGTCCAACATTGATTATTTTGATTCATCAAGTCAATTAAAGAATCAAAATAATCGTACTTCAAGACAGAATCCTTTCCAACAAGACCAATACAACATGGAAACTGGAGTCGCTGCTTCGCCTGCAATGTTGGTCAACCAGCACCAAAACCAAATGCCTTCAAATGAGAAAATTGGGCGGCTAGGAAAATCAAATGCAGCCAGGCAGATGCCTGCAGCAGATGTTTCTAGAAACAACATAGGCACTCCAGGATCGATTGATCAGGGAAGCAAGTTAACTTGGTCCGGTACATTTGAGGACAGAATGGATTCACCTTATTCACAGCAGTCAATAATGAGGCGATCAGCATTGAATCACAAGCTAGGTCAATTCAAACCATCCCGGAGCTCTTATGCAAACTTGGACCAGACTCCTAGTAAATATCTGAAGGGTAGTAATCACATGAAACGACTGAAAAGAAGGCATTTGCATGAACAGGAATCGGAGGTTTCACATTCAAGCTCACCCTACTCTTCCAGCTCGACAGATTTGCAACAGAGAAGCACTTACAGTAGTGACAAAGATGATTCCTTGCCAAGGCAGGTTCGAACCAAGACAGAGTATTCAGATGAAACAAGCAGCTATGGAGGAGATGAATCATATCCTCGAAGAGATAGTAGTCAAACTGATTATACGGGCAGCTCAAGCTGCAGTGGTAGTGAGGGTTACTCATCCCCATTTCGTAGTGAAAGGGCTCATGAAAGCAAGGGGGAGAGATCCTCGTCACTTGATCCTTCAGGGTCTGACAGTCTTGAAGAGCCCTCTTACTACTCAGCAGATTCTTCATCAAGGAAGTCAAGTCCTGCACGCACCTACAAGTCTGCTAACTCGAGAAAATCAAAGAAACATAATGGAAGGTGGAAGAAATTGAAAGACAAGCTAGCAATAGTTTTTCACCATCATCACCACCACCACCATCACCATCATGGTAAGGATGATGATAAAGCTGAAGAGAAAAAAATATCTTTGTTGAGGCAGAGAGGTAAAAGGTTCTCTGGCCAATATTCTTCAAGCAAAGATGAAACATTTGGAGAGAGAACTTTGGAAAAGTTTGGGAAGTCAGCAATCGACAAGCAAGCTGGAAGAAAGCCGAAGGGTGACCAATTTCATACCCTTGCTCGGGGGCTGATGCAACATATCCAGCATTCAAAGAAGGCGAAACATAGCAGCAGTAGACCAGTAGACAAAGAACAACACAGCAATAAGAAGGTGATTAACAAATTTCGTTGGTGGCAACTACTACGGCATCACAGAGGTATGAATAAATCGCCTGCCATGCTAGGATCTGGCAATAAGAAATGCCATTCAAAAGCTTTTCCCAAGATGAAGTGAGGCATCTGATATGCCACTTTCTTTACTCGTGAAAAACGAGAAAGTTCTTGACCTTGCAACAGTAAATGCTGGAGATTTAAAGTGCCAACGACTAATATCACTGTTTATTACTCATTTCAAGGAGCATATTCAGAATTGTTATATTAATAAGATTACGGATAGTTTTAACATAGTATTGTATCAAATCTTAATCATTTTTTGAAGCATTTCACATTTGTATTCAGAATTGTTATATTAATAAGATTACGGATAGTTTTAACATACCAGGTAAAGTTTCTTTCCTTCATAGCTTTCTTTTTCTTCCTTTTTTTTTTGAATACGTAGGAAGATGGATAGGTTTTTATTAGTGATACCTCTCATGGCAAATGGGGTGATCCATGAACTACTTTGAAGAAAAAGGGTGACATACAACATTCCTTCTTATAGAACTCGCAAGGGCTGCCTAGTTTGACATATTTGTTGGTGTAACTTAATAATGAACAATTAAAACTTCTCGGTCAAAACACTGCTTCTTTAAGTGCTCCATAACACCAAGTTTTTGACAGTTTAGTTTCTTTTCATACATCCAGAATGGAAGATCAAGCTAAGTCATCAATATAAACCAAGATAAACAAGAGCAAAGCACAAAATGGGAATTCGAGCACCAAATAAGAGACTGGAAAAAGTGGCTAGTATAAATAATCAAAGATAATACGTTTGCAGAAATCACATTTAACTCAATTCTGGATTACAAAATCCTCATTTGGTTTGAGGATCACTTGTCTCAGCTAGCTATGACTTCAGCAGATACAACGACCAATGTGTACATTTTGAGGCAGAAAGTAAATATACCATCTACACTGTAGATTTGTAGATAGCATCATTAAAATACCCAGCTCTGAAGGAAGACTTTTTGACAGCCAAAGAAATTGTGTTGCTTGTTGTTTCTCATGTTTGAGGGCACTGCTCATTACACTGATTGGGTAAGGAAACTGGTTCTTTTTCAAGCACATCTTCTGCCGTGGCATTATCAGGAGGAGGAGCCTGTTCTTCATTGTCATTGTTTTCTGGATGGAAATTAATGGGGAATTTTGTGACTCGAGGTTTGTCAACCAAAATATTCCTCTGGATCCTATCAACCAAAACCTTCTGAGGCGGTTCCTCTTTTAATTGTTCATCATCATAATCATTGTTCACATAATATCCTACTCGAATAAATTCTTGACCCACATAAGAGCATGTTAATAGCAATACTGTGACACCAATAATATCTTCTTCACGAATTTTGGATGGTTCAGGGGGATCAGCCTGCAAATGAATTTTCAGGTATATGTCTCAATTCATCAAGCACAGATAAGTGAGGTTGCAAAGTTAAAAAGACCATTAGTTACCTGAAGCACAAAACGATACTTCCCAACATTTACAGGTCCAACAAATACACTTTCTAGGAGTTGGTCATAAGTATCATCCTCAGCAGAACCCACATAAGTTAACTTCCACTCTAAATCTGAAACATATTGAAACAGTCAGAACTCAGAAGGTAGAGTTATTTCTACTGAAGGGAAATCCTCTCGTAAAATTTTTACAATTCAACTTATTAGCCTCTACGAGTTTCAATCATTCAGACAAGATAAACATTTCAGCAACAACTTAAGTTACATGAATAATCTATGGCAACAAGGACAAATAAAAAGAGCATGCAGAAAAGAGATTGCTTAATTTAGATCATTTTCTAAAAGTCAAAACCATTGAGTGAAATTGGGATTTCCAAATTAAAATAGGCTACTCATGCTCTAATGAGTTAGGGAGTGTAGTGAATGAGTTTGGCTGCAGGTAGCATCACAAAAACTCAAGTAAGATCATGCCAATTTCACAAAAACCATGTTCCACATTTTTGTTCCCATATAGTTGTTGAAGTGGACGAGTCTTTTAGTGTTAATCACATAACTATATGGGAACATCAGCAAGAGGTAACAGAAATGAAGCCTTCCCACAATCATGGGTAACCTTACTTGCAGTATGTTTTCGGAAGCTGACTTAGAAACAAAAGGATTTCTCAGAAAAGCAAGTGAAATACAGATCAAAACCAGTATGCTATGAGAACAACTATGTAACAGCACCATGCTTATGCTTTCATATCCACCTTAAAGCCTTTTTTTCCATTTTTTATGAGGTAAACATATTTTCATTCATAGACATGGTAAAAAGCTGACCATATACAAAGGATATACCAAAACATAAAGAATTTACAATAAAACGATTCTCTACGACGTCCACCCAATCTCCTAAACAACTCGGAATTCTATGGGTGCACCAAAAGAAAATAATGGACCAGAGGCTATGCCCTCAAAAGCTCTCCTATTTCATTGAAGCCTCATATTTCATCAGCTATCTATTTGCATCTTGGCAGCTAAACATTCACTACTCTGCTACCTGAGTCCAAAAAAAGGATGTTTTCACTTTATATGAACATTTTCCCATTTTTTCTAGCTACCTTACTGGTTTGTGCATGTAACTATCCTACCTTAAAAAACCAAAAGGTTTCTACTAGTGATGCAAAAACAACATACCCAGGGTACTCCTAGTAATGCATTGACTTTTTTCTTAATCCAGGCTACAAAGAGATAACAGCTTCTAGTTTGTTTGTTTATTTGAACAATTAGTTCTACTATAGCACAAGTACTGAACATGTCTATAGAGATCTGAAAAGGTAATGCAGTATAATAAAAATTTATACATAACTTAACATCCTTTTCCTGAAAACTTTAACCTACTGAAAATAATCAATGAAGATCCTAAATTCAAGGTAAATGGGAGTTGACATCTCGACAATCTCATTTCCTCTTCTCAAATAAGAAATTTAAATTTCTTAGCAACAGGGAAATCATCAAATTGAATAATTTTCTCACCTAATTAAAATTGTTGTCTTCCTCGCACTATATCCACGATAGTGGAACTTATGAAAAAGCTCAACTAACAACTATTTCTTTATATGGAGTCACCATCTAATTCCACGAAATAACACCTATTAGATAACTCTATTCACCAAAATTAGGACAAGTATTTTGTCTCAGCTAGAAATTGAATCTGAGACCTCATGATTATTAAACTACTTTATTGGTGCTAGTGCTATATGTATAGATCAACCTTGCTAAATTAAATTAAAAAACAACATAATACAAACCTAAAGGCAAAATCACAAAAAATCCATTTAAGGCTACGACTGCGTCACTGTTGCTACTTGCATTTACAGATATTCCTTAATTTTTTGCCCCAAAACAAACAACTTTAACATCATAACGAAATAAAACAACGAAAAAATGAAAACTTTACCATCTTGAAGAGCATCTAGGCACTCATAAGAGATCTCAAACTGGAAAGGACTTAGAAACGTTGCCGGATTACCCAGTACGGCGACGTTTGTGATGTTGACGGCGCTCATCTTTCTAGAAAATTCTCTGGATACAAAACCCTAATCGTCCCTGCAGCAAATGAAGAAAAAGAACCCGCCAAATTGTACTAGAACATTGGTATATATATCAATTTCAAATTAGCGGGAGTTTCTTTTTGTATTTTGAAAAAAGCCCGCGAATATATATATAATTTAGGCCCAATTACACAAATTTCCTCTTAGTTTTTGAAATTTTTAGATATTGCATATACTTCACTCAATTTCATATTTGATTTTTTCTTGATTAGTAAAATCAAATTAATTTGTAAATTGTCAATGTAAAAACAAACAAGAAGATAAAACCAAAATAATGTATTTTATTTATTTAGTTCAAATATATATAATAAACTAATTAATTACAAATATAATCATATTTTATTTATATTTAAAAAGTTAAGATCATAGCAAATATTTATAATGATTATACAATATAATTTGTCAAAAGTCATAGAAATCTATACTGACTATACAATACAGATTATTTATGCATGAGGTATGACCATTTTTTTATAATTACTTTGACTGAAGTCTGAACGGTCATCTACTGTGGTTATCTTTTCTTTTAATTTTAATTAGATCTACTTTTAAATTGTTGTTATTCATATGCAATCTTCTTTCTAATACACATTACTGTAATTAGTTAAATTGCTTACATTTTTTTTTAATATTTTAGTGTTTACGAGTTAAATTTATTGTGAGTAATTTTAACCCCCTCTTGGCTTGAAAAAATGTTACTGAATTATTGACGTTGATGGAATAGCTTAGTGATCAATAAGTAAAAATTTTAAATTTTAGTTAATATAAAAATATGTAAGATTATTTTTTTTCGAATGTCTAAGCTTCCATGGATAAAACCATTCAATATTTATCTTGATATAAAATAACAAGTTAAAATATGTACAAATTAAACTGGACCCAACATTACACAAAAACAAGTAATAATGATAAATTATGTCTACTTGGGATGGCATCAGTAAAAGTTGGGCCTAGTTTCCCTCAATGGCTACGCAAACAGTCAATTCTTGAATCCTTAGTTATGTCTGATGCTAACATTACTGATATGATCCCAAATTGGTTGAGCAATATAACATTGTTCATGAGAACCCTGGATCTCTCCGACAACAAATTAGTTGGTGGTAAAATCCCTTTGGCTTTGCAAAACTTGACATTGTTACAAAGGCTAGACTTAGGAGAAAACAAATTGAGGGATGTGTTTCCTACATGGATCAGCAAAAAGCTACAGAGTTTGGAACTCTTGAGGCTAAACGCAAATCAATTTTACGGTGTTATCCCTTTAGAACTATGCCAAATCTCTTCCCTATGTTGGTTAAATCTTGCAGGTAATAACTTGTATGGAACTATTCCACGTTGTTTTGGCAACTTTTCGTGCATGAGTTCTGGTGGTATATCTGAACAAAGAGTTGAAAGTTTTATGAAAGGAATACCACTTGAGTATGTTGGTGTACAAATTTTGTTACTTAGAATTTTGGACCTCTCTGAAAATAAACTTGTTGGAAGGATCCCCAAGGAGTTAACAAAATTGGTTGACTTACAATACTTGAATTTGTCTAGAAATAGTCTCAATGGGAGCATACCAAAAAAGCTTGGTAAGGTCCGGTACATTTTAGCCTCCCAGACTTTACTTGTGGGATTCCACTGGTATGTTGTTGGTGTTGTTATATGCAATATATAAATGAATAAACAAAACAAATTCTACTAGTTTAAGAGCTAATGGAAGGCTTTAATTTAAATTTTGAAATTATCTTTCGTATCTCATTTACTTTATTGGGTACATGTATCTAGAATAATCAGATATATATATTTTGAATACGTGTGTGTCAAATTAAATGAAATACATACACTCTTCTTCGTCTCTTTCCGCCCTCGCTCGCCTCACTCATTATGTATTTATATTTTAAAATATATTTGATATCAAAGATATATATATATCGTGCGTATCTTTGAATTAAAAGTGGGAAGATCTCAAGTGAGAAGTTGAATTACCATTTTACCCTTCAAGTTAAAACTATTTTCCATTTTACCCTTCAAGTTAAAACTGTTTTTATAATATTTATTTACTAAAAAATAAACTTAAATTGCATTTAATATTTTTAGAACATGGAATATTTTACAATGAATTATTTAATTGAGAAACTAAATTTATGGTTGTCTTTTCAATTTCTTGGAGTTACTCTATTATTTTTATACTTTCAGCTATTAATAATAATATTAATAGCCAATTCAATACATTAAACAAATGTCTTTAGTATTATTTCTCCCTATAACGTAAAGAAGAGAATTTGAGGTGTTGCCATTAGTTAGATATATAAATCAGATTCACCCGTGGGAATTATTAACATAGTTTATCGTCACTCACTCCATTAATTTGCTTATTGTATGGTGAATTGAAAAGAGAAATGTCTTGAAAGGTGGATGACTTAAAATTAGATATATGAGTTATGCCCTGAGTTGTAAGCATTATTTGAATTATTATTATCACCTGTTTTGCTTTTATATTACTTCTCTTCGTACATAGATATATACAATATAATAATCTAATTATTACTTTCATATTTTTAACTAATTTTTCACATAATGCATATTCTAACCATTTTTTTTGGGTCATTTTTTAATATCAGATTATGGGCTAATATAATTAATGATGGAAAAAGGAGTTGTTAATATTTTAAGCGTCAATAGTAAGTTATCATATGAAGTTTTTATCCTCTGTAATTTGTTGGATTTCACTGCATTAATTAGTATAATTAAATCCTCATACTGAAAACTTGATAACTTTTATGTTTTCGCTTTGTTTCTACACTCAAATTCTTCCACTTCCCATCAGATGTTTTATTTTTCTCTGTTCCATCTTTATGTAAGTGTAGAATATTATATTAGTGGCATATATTTTACTGTATTTCGTAAAAGTTAGATTCATTTTATGTGTTTCAATATTTCGTAAAAGTTAGATATTCATTTTATGTGTTTCATGTTTTTGTTCTCACAAATTTGAATTATATATTATCAACTAATGATATTATCTCTCATCGGTTACAAATTTTAATTAGTCAATTTATTCTTGCTTATAATTTACATTTAAGTATTTTTGTAGTATATAATAATTACGTCTTTCCAGATGTACATGTGATATCGACAATATTCCATCACTCATGTGAATAAAGATATGAGATGATGAAATTTTTATAAATTTTCCCTTGATTTCTATAAATTCTAACATCTTTAGGTTCCCTTCTTTTTTTTTAAGAAAGGTAACATACGTATGCATCAGCTGTATCAATATCCTTTTGAGAAAGCATCAGCTGGCCTCATTCATCTTACAAGATTCAAAAAATTCAAAATTTTGAGAGGTAATGAATATATGCATCACTGGTACCAATATTTACACTTCTGATTAATCACTTCACGTCCTTGTCATACCTTACTTCTTTTAGGATTTCTGATAATCAAATCTATATTTACTTCCTCTCTTATGGATAGTCTCTACTAGCTTACCTACAACATATCAGTACTTATACTTCACCATCAAACATATATAGACAACAT
>DF369733.1:1684-13578 GCA_000787875.1 Solanum virginianum
GATCTCATAAATAGGATTTCATGTTAGATTGTTTATATTTTTACAATCTGAATTATCATAAATCTTTGCATGTGGTATCAGAGTACAAAGTCAAGAACTAATGATTTTTCATTTAATGTTTGTATTATATTAAAATAACTTGCAATTTTATGTGAAATTAGTTAATTACCAAAGTGATCTAATCTTTGAAAGAATTAATGCTAAGATAATAATTAAACTTAAATTCAATTATTTATTATTTGATGCTTATAATCGATATAACACTTTTATGGATAAATTAAAGTTTTTGGTTATCAGACATTTATGGATCACCAAAGGTTGATTATTTGTTCATATAACCATTAATATTGAGGAGATAATTTAGATGTTTCATTAACAATATTAATTTATTCAAAGATAATAAATATTATTAACTGATATATTAAAAATTATGAATAATGTTAAATTTATATTAAATCATGATTATGTGTGAAGTTGTATTTTGATGTTCGCCAAAGGAGGACATCAATATACATTTAAGAGTTCATAAACTATTTACAAATCTAAAAGTATATTTAAACTCATAACTCAAAGTATATTACGAATGAGTATGTCTTATTTGCAACATTTACTCTTCATTCATACTCTACCTCTATTATGACCTTTAACGGACTTCAATTTTCAAATTGTTGGGAACAAATCAAATTTCATCTCGAAGTTTTAGATCTAGATATTGCACTATACACTGGGAAATCAACTATTATTACTAAAATTAACAATATTAAGGAAAGGTCTCATTATGAGCACTGGGATAGGTCTAACAAATTAGGCCTAATGTTCATGCGAATGAATATTGTGGACAATATTAAGACTGTTCTTCCCAAGATTGAGAATGCAAGAGAATTTCTGAACTTGCGAAAACAATCCTCTCAAACTGTTGATAAGTCTTTTGTTGGGACACTAATGGGTACTTTGATCACCATGAAGTTTTCTGGTTCATGTACTATGCATGAGCATGTCATTGAAATGATAAACATAGTAACAAAACTTAAGTACTTGAGAATAAAAGTGGAGCAGAATTTCCTTATACATAATTCATCATCAACCAATTATCATCTGAGAACTACAATACCATGAAAAACAAATAGGATGTACATGAATTGCATAAAATGTTGGTTTAAGAGGAAATAAGGCTCAAGAATCAAGAAACCCACTCTATTAACTTTGTAAGCCATCAAGGAGCTGGACAGAAAGAAAAAAAAGAGCATGTTAAGAAAAATAGGGACAACTTAATATTAATGAATCCTAAGTACATAAGAAGGAACATAAGGATGATAAGTGTCGTTTTTGTGAAAAAATTGGACATTTTCATAAAGATTTTCTAAAACGTACGGCATGATTTGAGAAGAAAAGTAGGCCCTGTGCTTTTACATGTCTCAAATCAAACCTAAAGAAAGTACTTTATAATACTTGGTGGATTAATTTTGATTGTATTATTCATGTTTCTAAAATGATGCAGGGATTCCTTACAACATAGATCATAAATCAAAATGAAAAATTTGTGCTTGTGGAGAGTAGATTGAAGGCTTCAGTTCAAGCTATCGGGACTTACCATTTGATTCTCGATACTAGGCATCACTTAGATTTGTTAAAAATTTGTTATGTACCTTCTCTTTCGAGAAGTTTGATTTCTTTGTCTAAGTTAGATAAGATTGGATACTTTTTTTAATTTTGATAATTGATGTTTTAATTTGTTTAAGCATAATCGTCTCATTAGTACTGATACTCTTTGTGATAGCTTATACAACCTAAATCTTGATAATTTATTTGTCGAATCACTCTTAACTTTGCATCATAATATTGGTACTAAATGAAGTTTGGTGAATGAACAATCTACTTACTTGTGGCATAAACATTTAGGTCATTTATCTGAAGAAAGAATAGAAAGTTTAGTTAAGAATGAAATCCTTCTAGATTTAAATTTTACAAACCTTAACATTTGTGTGAATTATATTAAAGAAAAATAAACAAAACATAAAGGAGCCACAAGTAGTTCATAGCTTCTTTAATTATACACATTGATATATATGGTACTTCTGATATTGCATCTTTCAGTAAGAAAAAATACTTATCATTTTTATTGATGATTTTTCATGTTATGGATATGTCTATTTGTTGCATGAAAAATCTCTAGCGATTAATGCCTTAGAGGTATTTATTACTGAGGTTGAAAGACAACTAAATAGAAAAGTGAAAATAATCAGATTCAGATAAAGGTGATGAGTTTTATGGAAGATATAATGAAACTGGACAACACCCTGGCTCATTTGCTAAATTCCTTGAAAAGCATGATATATGTACTCAATACACAATGCCATGCACACCACAACAAAATGGTGTGGCAGAAAGGCATAATCGTACATTAATGGATATGGTTAAGAGTATGTTGAGTAATTTATCTCTACCTCATTCTTTGTGGATGTATGCTTTAAGGACTACCATTTACTTACTAAGTAGGATTTCTAGTAAAGCAATTTCAAAGACACCTTTTGAATTATGGACTGATAGAAAACCTAGTTTGAGGCACCTGCATATTTGGGGATGCTCGACAAAAATTAGAGTTTATAATCCACAAAGAAAAGAAATTGAATTCAAGAACAATCAGTAATGTTTTCATTGGTTATCCAGAAAAATTAAAGGGGTATAAATTTTACCGTCCTAATCATAACACGATACTTGTTGAAACTAGAAATGCTAGATTCATCGAGAATGATGAAGCTAGTGGGAGCGAGGAACTACGTAATACAAAAATTAAAGAAGAAGGTTCAAATTTCTCTACCTTTCACTTCTTCTAAAATTGTTATTTTTGAAGTTGTACAATCTAATAGTCGGGAAGAATGACAAATTGATGCTCCTATTAATTATAGTTAAACTATAATTAATGAACATGCAGTAGATGAACCATAAGAAGTAACATCAAAGAGGTCTCAAAGACAAAAGAGATATGTTAATTGACTATCAAATTGATAATGATCCAATCTTATTTTCACAAGCCATTAAAAGTAACGATTCTGATAAATGAATAGAAGTTATGAAAGATGAATTAGGAGTCTATGGAACATAATGAAATTTGAGACCTTGTTGAATTACATGAAGGTTGCAAAAGAATTAGGTGTAGATGGGTCTTTAAGACCAAACAAAACTCAACGACAACATTGAATATCACAAGGTCAAACTTGTTGTTCAAAGGTTTCACTCAAAAAGAAATCGACTATAGAGAAATTTCTTCATCTGCCTTTAAAAAAAATCCACTCATAGTTATAATGGCTTTTGTAGCTCATTATAACTTAGAGCTACATTAAATGGTTGTAAAAGATAGCCTTTCTGAATGGAAATTTAGAGGAAAAAATTTATGAGTCAATCGGAGAGATTTTCTGTCAAAGAAAAGAAACACAATGTGTAAACTTAAGAAGTCAATATACAAACTTAAACAAGCCCCCAACAATGATATCTTAAGTTTAATAAAATTATTTTCACTTTTAAATTTAAAAAGATACCATTGATCGGTGTACATATCCAAAGGTCGAGTAAGTTTATTATAATATTAAAATTTTATCATTGCCCAAAATTTCATCATTCAGGTATGAATCATAAACCTTTTGTCCTATATAATATTAAAATCACATCATTGCCGAAAATTTCATTATTTTTCTCGCATGCATATATTTTCGCCCAAACATCATCAGTATACAGATAACGCTGTTACTTTGACGATTCAATGGAAAAGCACAGTAGCACATCTTCATTGCAGTTTGGGGAGGTATATTTTCAAAGCTGAAATAGGTTTACAGCTTCAAAATGGGTGAATTTTTAAGTGAACTATTTTAGGTGTATGCAAGTTTGATGGGCTGAAAGAAAGCGTAAAACGATCTGCAGGTAACGATATCTGAAAAGGCGACAATGGCTCCATTCTTTTCTCAAATTGACAAGTAACATATTTTCCCAATTCTTTCAGCTTAAAAAAAGTATCAAGGGATGATGCACGAGCAAGCAGAAAATACTCGCGTGCATCATCCCATGTGATAGGGAAACAGCATGACTGACCACCTTGACGAAGATTACACAAGGGAATTTATAATCACCTCAAATCAGCAGCAGAGTAACTGCCAGCTTGATCACCTGAAGCATAATGGTTATAACCTCCGCCACCACCTGTACCCCTGCCCACCCCTTCCCCTATAGTTATTATAGCTCCTCTGTTGGTAATTACCAGATTGGTCATAGTATTGACTGCGACCATTCTGGTAGGACCCTCCTCTGCCTCGTCCTCCGCGGCCATTGGAGTATCCACGACGGTCACCTACACTTCCACCACGGCTACCCCTGTAATTCTGATTCTGGTAAGATCTGCGGGGAACAGATTGTTGCTCATTGAAATCTGCATCCTTCATATTGTCAACGCCTTCAGCCTCAGACGAGACTACTTCTGGTTCAGCAGACTGATTGATATCCTGTCCCACCTGAAAGCGTATAGAAAGGACGGACATGATGTTAAACAGTGGATACAACCAGTAAACTACAGAAAACTCTCTTGGAAACGACAAGATTACCTGCTGCAGTTCGATATTGCTAATGTGAATTTCATTAGTTTCAATTGCTTGTGAACTTACACCGTCTTCCTGGAAACAAAAAATGTACATTCACAACTGGCCAATAATATGATGGAAAGTTACTGTACGGACAACTAAACAGCAATGATATAAGACTAGACAGAGAAAGTGCACAAACAAACTTCCATGCACTTTCGACCATGTAAATGCACACAAGGATAGCCCTTTCCAAAGACAGTAAATTTGCCGTAAACAGTCTAATAAGAAACAGGGTTACACACTTCCAACTCCAAAAGCAGTGACTACGTTGAAACACACACATGGGGAAGGGTTCTCACATTTTATTTTAAACTACTGCAAGTTAAAATTTACTACAGCTACAAAATAAGGATAAAGGAATCGTGAGAATAAAATGTTTTGTCCTTTACACACTTTGCAAAGGTTAAATTGACTAGTCTCAGTTAAAATTGCTAAAGGCAAGCTTAGGTTGCCAAAAGAGTGTAAGAGTATATATAGCTGGAAATTAATGTAAGAAAGGTGATAAAAGATTGAATAATTCAAGACCCAAGGTTAAAAGTTCTTTTCACAAAATTCTTGCTCATACTCTCACCAGTATGTAGCAGGCCTACACAAAAGGTTTTCGGACTTGAAGCAAAGAGGATGCTAATAAGTTCTTTCACAAAATTATGCTCACACTCTGACCAGCATGTAGCTGGGTCTGTGCAAAAAAGTTCGAACTCAAAGAAGAGGACATAAAGACAAAAATGCAAGTCCATCTTTGACCAGGTTTTCAAGCCTCTTCAGATTCAAATCAATCAACTGTGCCACAATCCGAAACTAGCTGGTTTATTTGATGAAATCCTCTCCATCTATTCCACTCTTTAGGATACATTTCAAGCTCATCGCACCGGGCTTGCCTAGTGCAGGTTACCTCTCTTGTGTGGTTTGAGAGCTACTGCATAGGAGCCGGGTTTTTACCCTGTGTGCACCCAAAGGGTAGCAGCTATAGGTTTCCCTCGTCATCCCAAAAGAAAAAAAAAAGAACTGAAGCTGTTCAAAATTTCACATGCAATTCTCCACTATAAGTCTCTAACTGGATGGAAAGAAACTTACTCTTTTCAACATAAGCATACAACAACTAAGCATAATCTTAACCAGCAGGTCTAGTCTATATGGACACTTGCTTCCACTAAGCAATGTTTTTTGCCATAATTTTGGAAGTGTTGTATCAGATCTAAAATCTAGGTGGCACAGATTTTTTCAACATTCAAGTATATTGTCATTTTCCATACCTATCAGGTATCCATTGATACTTCATCTGAATACCTTGTTAAACACTAAGATCAACTACTTTCATCAATCATTTCATAATTAACTCCAAGATCAACTACACTAAGATCAACTACTTTCATCAATCATTTCATAATTAACTCCAAGATCAACTACTTTCATAAGTCATTTCATGCATTATGAAGGAAAAGGAGACTCCTGTTAATCTCAGGTTTTGGTCTTTTGCAAGTCAAAAAGCACAAAAAACTCAGTTTAGTTCCCACACAATCCTAAGCACCAAAAAATCATAGAAACTAGGAAAGGTTACTCTTCTTATCCCATTTCCACCATAAAATTACCTATGGCACACTTCCTTACAACCAAAAATGAGAAATTGAGTGGATTTAGTTTTTAGGTTTGACAAAGTTGTTTCCAACTGCTTTTTTATTTACCTGTCTGACAAATACATCCTTATGGATTAGACACCCCTCATTCAAAATTTACACCGTTATTTGTCCATTTACCACATAGGAGTAGCCAAAATCTTTGGGTTTACTTTCCTTACCATTTTAGAGAAGCAGACTGATCAACACCGAGCTGAAGTAGAAGTAAAATACATATATATCTCCCTGTTAAAGAAGTCACCACCAGATGTGTCCAAGAAAATACAGACCTTTTCTTTTGATGAGGCTAATATACCAGTACTGGGAAATATGCATAAACTACTCTAATTTCAATCAAATGGAAGTCTTATTCGACAATTTCAGAGAAACAACAGTTGAAGGAAAAAACATTGCTCAGAACACCAAATGCAGATTAAGCATTCTCACAGGCAGACTAAATAGAGAACCAATCACAACGAATGAAATAGATGCCAGGATTTTACCAACTCAGCATCTGGTGATTGGTTCTTCTGCTCCACATTTTTAAAAGGATCCTGACTCCACCCACAAATATTGTTAGGTTGAGTTTGGAACTTATTATTAGCACTACATTGTGCTAGTGACTTTCTTATCTTCTGATTTTACATTAAGATATAAGCTTTTTCCTGAAATTTATCCAAGCAGTCAGGTAAAAAGGTTTGTCGTTACTCATCTGTTGGGTAGTCTTAACAATGTGAATCTCAATCCTTCTAATCCACCACCACTATGGACCCCGGTGAACGTGTCAAGGAGTTGTTAAATATATAACGAAACACTACAAGTACCAGCTCTTGAAGTCAAATCTGTTCCCATTTCCAACAATTTACTGAAGCCTACTGTGGTTAAGGTTAGGGTGCCAGCAGGCACATCAGCTAAACTCTTAAGTGCTCAGAAGAACAAAATGATGTGGAGCTGGAGCAAAGAAAATGGAAACTTTTACGCCTTATTCACTTTAGAACCAACACATTGAAAAAGGCATATTGTAAGTCTACACGAGTCTCTAAATAAAATAACAAGTGACTTGCAAAGAAGAATCTTGTAGTCATCCAAAATGCCCTGAATTGTGTAGTTATTACTTTACACACTATCTCCATCTGTTAAATTATACCTACTTTCTTGGCTTCCATGTTGAATCTGTCCACAATTTTTATTTTTTTTGAAAATGGTAATTTTGAAATGCGTCCACAATTGAAGTCGTGCAACAGTAGCACAACCTTCTATCCTCTGGCTGATGGACAGTCAGATGGAAACTGTATAATATTTGTTTTAATTTTTTGGATGACCGTGGTGTTCGGATCAGCTTTTGTGCACCAGCAACAGGTACCACATAACTCTTGTTCAGTAAGGCTAGGACAAATGGGAAGAACCACCTAGTGCTTTTTTGTCTCCGCTGAGTTTGAACCTGAGACCTCAGGTCTCAACCACCTAATTAATCGCTAAGTCATAACCTTGAGTGTGGAAACTGTATGGCATTTAGAACAGCATTATAGCAAATAGCAAGAAAATCTTATCCAATATGTTAGGATCACTCTTAAGGACCTCCATCAAAGCCCACAATAAGAAAACACACAAAGACCAATGAATAAGAATTTTTTGATGACGAAGACCACTGTATAAGAAATTATGAGCTCTATATGATTCAATAAATAACAAGGAAAACATGTATATTGTTACACCAAAATTTAAAAGGTAAACCTCTTAGATGTATATCCCTCACCAAAACAATGGGAGAAATACAACTCCATTACCTAACCAAGAGGATATGACACGTGCAAAGTCTTACAGTTAAAAAACCAACACACTAAACCATATGAACGTTTTGTTCAAACAAGTGAGGAATGAAGACTTCGGCTTCTAAAGTACCATAGAAGTGAATTGCAAGGTAGGACACCAACCTAAGCAGAAGCTTCAACAACAACATAGACCGGAGAGGATGGTGTATACGCAGCCTTACCCCTACCCTGTGAGGATAGAGAGTTAATTCTAATACTCTCGACTCTCGGCTCAAGCAACACATATCAAAACAATATGAGAAGGGATAATGGTAGAAAAGAAACCAAGTAGAAAATAAATAACAATAGCAACAACAAATAATACAGTAACTAAAACAAAGGAGAGCAGAAGTTTCACTGGGCCTTGACATTACCTCAACAATTACATTAACTATACAGCAATTGCAAACAAGGGACATAACAAAATGATCAATGTGTCAAAGCTTACCATTCAGCCATATAAATATAGAAACAAACAAAGTCCATGTGCATAAAACAATCAATCAGATTTCAGGCAAGTTTACAAGATGTTTTCAGACCTTACATATCATAAATAGACACTTTACTTATGTAAGCATTTACCTTCTGTTCATACTGCACACTTGGGGTGTCCACATGCAACGGTACATCAACAGGCACAGCTTCCATATGCCCTTCTTCTACCGGCACTGAATAAGACCCATATTTACCAGCAGCTGCCTCCACTTTAACAGGATCTGTGGTAAAATATAGTGAACCAATGATCTTATCCAGCTTTGATCTCAGCCCGGCATCTGCAATATTCGTGCATAACCAGTTATAATCATCCCAAATCCCAAAACTTTGACATATCTAGCTAAAAATGCAAATTTCCAAACAATAACAGCTAAAACTCATTACAACCTAGCTAAGGTCAGATGCATGAATCCTCTAAATCCATTCCCTGACAATTGAAATTGTAAATGACCACAACAACTACTAAGCCTCGATCCAAACTAGTGGGCACACAATAAATGTATGGTATATCTACTCCTGGCGAAGTAAAAACCAATAATTTATCATGAGAAGAAAAATCATACTCACAAGTAACATCGGAATGGGGTTCAATGGGCTGCTCGGACTTCGAAAGCCATAGCTTTGCATGCTCAATACATTTCTGAAGAGCGTGCTTGTGTGACAAGGGAGAGTTAACAGGCCGTGAAACAAGCAACCCGCTAAGCATTGAAATCAAATCCAAATCTCTCTCCCCTAACAGATCCATCACGTCAGTTGATTCATCATCCGGCATACAATCGTAGCTCAAACAACAAGCTCTCTCCATGGTCCTCGTCAACATCGTAGGTGTAAAATCATTCTGCAATGACCTCACATCAAACATGCTACCAAAGTACAACAGATTAAGTAAATCCTCAACCACCAAACCAGCCTCATGTGCAGGTTCTCCCTTGTTAGTAGAATCAATAGCCGTATCAAGGGCGGATTCTGATGGAGAAACTTGCCGTTGCTCAGTAGCGAGGTTGATTTCTTCAACCACAGCGGCAGCAAGTGGCTGACGAAGCTTCTCGAGCTCATCAATGGCAGCAATAACAGCTGATTTAGAACGGAGAGTTTCTTCTTGTTCTTTGTTGAGAGTTTTACCTTTCGAGCGGGATTCTTCCATCTGGAGAATGCGGCTGTGTTTCTTGCGAAGAGCACGGAGACGCTTATTACTTTACACACTATCTCCATCTGTTAAATTATACCTACTTTCTTGGCTTCCATGTTGAATCTGTCCACAATTTTTATTTTTTTTGTTGATAACGGTCAGTACTGGTCCATCGGAGAGTTCTGACACCGGTGTAGATGCCATTGGTGGCTGGCCGGAAGATGACAAAGAAATGATGAGTACGCCGCCGTGAGGGCGGTGGATGACAAGGGTTTGGAGGGTTGTAGAATAGAAAGACAGGAAGAATTGAGGGAGTGGATTTCCTTTCCCTATTTATAAATGAAAAATTAAAAAAAAAAAAGTATTGCAGAAAAGTTGGGATTAATTACAAATGAAAAATTAAAAAAATTGCAGAAAAATTGGGATTTGTATGAAACAATATAAAACATGCGAAAAAAACTTAAATATATCATTGAATTTTGAGAAAAGACTCATTCATATCATCCGTTAAAAGTTTGATTCATCTATGTCATTATTGTTTGAGCGAAAGCTATTTATGTCATTATTTTTAATTCCAATTTTGCAAAACTACTCAAACGATTTTTAAATTAGAGTTTTGGATCAAATGTACGTTTTTACTCCTTCTTCAAGAACATATGAAGAACACTGAGAACTATTCACGAAATCATTCCAAATTTCAAAAGTAGCGTTTGTTCGAGGTAGATAGCAAAACTCAATATCTTTTGAGTTCGGAGTCAACTTAACTCAACAAGATCCACTTGAAATTTTTCTTCAAAGTTTCAATACTTTAACCTTCTTTAGTGATAAAATTTTCTCTTCAACTCTAAATTAATTGAAAATTTGAAGATAGACTCAAAAAATACTAAGGAATAAGGATCTAGTATAAAAAATATATATGAATCAAAGCAAATTTTTAAAATTTTGGGACTAATTTTTCTCTCTCTGTTTTTGGAATATTTTTTTCACCTAATGTTGTGAAACTTGAAGAAAAATTTCAAGTAGATTTTGTTGAGTTAGGTTGAATTCAAACTAAAAAATATTGAGTTTTTGTATCAAGCACTGAGGAATGCTACTCTTGAAATGTGGAATGATTTTGTGAATATTGGAAGAAATTGAAAATTTGGGAGTTCTTAGTGTTCTTCGTGTGTTCTTGGCATTCTTGAAGAAGAATGACCAAAAAGACTATATTTAATCCAAAATTCTTATTTAAAAGTGTTTAAAGTTGTTTAAATGATTTTGCAAAATTGAAGTTAAAAAAAGAGCCTTTTATTCAACGATAAGGGCATAAGTGAGCCAAAATTTTAACATATTGCATAAATGAGTCTTCTCAAAGTTCGATGCATATTTGAGTCTTTTCCCATAAAACAATACAAGGAATAAAGTAGAGAGAAGAAGAGATAAAGACTTTTTATTCCTCTGGAAGAATGTGTATTGCAATGAAGGAAACTTTTTTATTAATATGAAAAAACTTTCGTCTCCAAGTAGGATTCCTAACTTTTATCCAAAAGAATCTACATAATAGACATTCACTATATATCAAATACTTTTATTACACTTCCCATTGAATGTCTATTTGCTAGGTTATGTGCCTTGTTAAAATCGTACTAGATAAAACCTAGTGGGAAAAAATCAGTAGAAAAAAGAGTACAGATATCTAATAATACGCATTTTGGAGAACTTCATTAAAAACCTTACAAGTAAAACTTAATGGGACAAAACCTTGAGAGGAAAAAAGAGTACATCATGTATTAACTCCCTCTAATGAGAACATCAATCAAAAGACTTGAATCTTCGCATCCTAATATTGTATACCATTTTCTTGAAAGTAGTAGTTGGTAGAGATTTGGTGGACAAATCAACTACATTGTCACTCGAACGAATCTATTGCACATTTATATCACCATTGTTTTGGAGCTCATGTGTGTAAAAAAGTTTTGGCGAAATGTGTTTTGTTCTATCTCCTTTTATAAATCTTCCCTTTAGGATTAAAGAATTTTACAAGTTTCTTACTTTACCTTCTTTAGGCAAACAATCTATTGTCTTTTGAAAACTCTTCAAGAGTTTCAATTCAAGTTATCAACTTGCATAACAATATGAAAGATTTTTTATTAATTTAATTCCTATGAGGATTACAAACAAGTTTTTTAAGTACTTGTATATCTTTCATACATTTTAAATCCTTCAAATACTTTCATAC
>DF369731.1:0-14233 GCA_000787875.1 Solanum virginianum
AGTGTGGACTAGCCACTTTTAAGCTCTTTCCAAGTGATAGGATTTATGCTTTTAGGTTGTTGTTAGGACATCTTTATGAATCAACTATGTAGTAAAGTAGATAGGGTGAGGCCTAATCACTTTTAAACTTGATAATCATATAAATAGTAGTTATTATAATAAAAGCTTCAATCTACAAAATAGCCACTTTTTAGTATGGGGCTAACCAGTATAAGGTGTATATTGAGATGTCATACATTGCTAAATAATCTCTATACTGTAGTAATCTCTGAACTGTCTCAAGGTAGGAGTATGATCTGCATACACACTACCCTACATAATAAGTCAGCTTAGTCTAGTCCAATACACCCTACCCTACATACATTAAGAAAAAGTCACTCTAATTTATTGAGCCTGATGGACAAAACTACATATTTAAGTTAATTAAAGAGTAAAAGAGCAAAATTGTATAACCTGGAGTGCCAAAACCAAAATACCATAATAAGTCAGTTACCACTACTAGTAAAGGCATAGTATATAGTTAAAACTTACTATACTGCATAATATTAGACAGACAGACCATAACAGGCAAACTAAAGCACACAAAGTGCTACAAAAGAAAAATAGAGTACTATGTAAACAAAATCATAGCACTTCCATGACCTCTTCTTCGCGTTCACATGGTATGAGATCTTCCAACTCGACTTCTTTAAATATGAATTTGACATTGGGTGATGCATTACAGAATTCTTTCATCTCATCGATCATTTGTTTACCCGAACGAGAAAGGTAAAGCATGAAATTCCAAATTTTGATCACCTCAAGTATAGGTACAGATGCCAATATAAACTTTATAAATTCTATTTCCATCTCGAGACCAGTAAACATGATCACACGAACTCTTTAAAGGTTCACAGCACCATATGAGGATGATTGGGATAGGGCTTGTAGCAATTGCACAATAGGTTCAACAATATCTTGCACAGGGTACTAAAGAATTTTTGAGGAATGTTAATTGGGCAAGTTCAGATGATGAATAATAAACCACATTAATCACCTTAATTGAAAAAAAACAAGACAGGGCTTACAAATTCAATTGTAAGATCTTGTAATTTAAGACTACTTGTAATCAAGTATACTGCACTTGAAACTACGTCGACGTCTCTTAATGACATGAGCAGAATATTGAGAGATTAGATATTGTTCAGAGCAGTTGGGGGACTTTTTGGTACACCTCCCTTGATCAAGTACTAAAAGCAAGTCAAAAATTACTTAAGACACCAATCCGATTCATCATTTGATTATGTAGCAAGTTTATATAATAAGTGTAGTATTATATATCACAAATGTACATTACCTCTATTGCTGTACCACATAGTTCCAGTTCCAGTTCCAGCAATGAAGGCATGTAATGTAAGAACTTTGTAAAATTAGAGCAAACAGGAGATGTATCAGTCAGAAGTTGTCCTTCCTTGAAACACACAGTAACTTTTTCAAGCATAGGAGTGTTCTTGAAGGAAATGGATTTGGATATTCCAATAAACTGAAAGATTTTGAGATTAGCAACATCAATTTC
The DNA here is from genome assembly GCA_000787875.1 of Solanum virginianum. Lineage (NCBI taxonomy): Eukaryota > Viridiplantae > Streptophyta > Magnoliopsida > Solanales > Solanaceae > Solanum > Solanum virginianum. The sequence goes on from DF369731.1 coordinate 1,556, forward strand.
AAAGGTGTCAAACTTTGTGCAGTCAATCAAACTCAATCGTTCAAGCAACGGGCTTTTAGAGATGAGATTTGTGAATACTGATGGAACAAAAGTGACATGCATAAGATCGAGATTAATAAGCTTCTCAAACCCTTTGAAACCGAGTAGAGGGAGGAACAAGCAATGATCAAGTTCCAAAAACCTTAGTTGCTGGAATGTAAAAAGATGCTGAGGTAAATGCTCTTTGTTTTCATTGCTTACATAAAGGGTGAATTCCTGGCCATTTTTCTTTGATAAGAAGTGCATCAAATGATCAATATCAGGACAACTCATAAAACTACGACCTTGGATTCTAAACTTCAATATTGGTCCTTCATGTACTAATAGGACATGGTAAATGAATCTCTTAGCTGCTTCATCCTGTATGAAGCACTTGAAAAACTCATCATCAAAATCAAGTTCTTGATGTGTTGCCCATTTGTACCTCCAGTCTTTTGACAAGATACTGGTCTTCACTGCATCTTTCCAGGGCAAGAATCCTAGTATTACATCTAAAACATTACAAGGCAAATTGCTAATTGTGTCTACACCATATGTCCAAGCATTCCTCATGGTCGGATAAAACAAGTTTGCCAGCAACTGCAAAAATTAAAATCGAGGATACAGGCGCTATCCAAATACATTTCAGCACTATACTGTAAATTACTGGTGGTTCAAAGTCTACAACAACATAAAATTTTACCATTTACAAGTATCATAGAGAGTTTGAAAACCATGAAAGAACATAGATTTGAAGATAATAGTGGTGGAGACAAGATTGAATTTAAAAAGGGGCTCTCTTGTGTGCAGGGGTCAACAATACAATCTTTTGGCAAAAAGATATTCAGTTGAACTCCCTTCAGTAAACGTGAAGATAGGATGACAACAAAACTTCACTTTGCTAGAACAACTTTAGTATGGATAAAGCAAAGCTCATTAACTACTACAATGGTTTCATTACTCATCCCAATATTCCGCCCATCTAATTATTTTGTAGGTTTAGTTTCTTTTTACCAATACAAAACCCTACTTCTTCAGTTCGAACCCTAGCCTAGCATTTAAATTGAAAAGCATAAAAGAGAGGGAAACAATTATCCATAAAAAATTAAAAAAATCCCCAGGTTCATGATAAGTTAAGTTAATTATTCAACAATGTGTGAGCAATTATTGAAAGATGCTTACCTGTACTGATAGTCTAAGAGAGATCGAAAGCCTGTTGCCGAAAAGATGAGACATAACATTACCGGTAATGAAGAAGAAAGAAAAGAACTTAAAATCTCCGATGAAACAAAAAGAAGAGAAAAAGCCTGGTATATGTTTGCCGTTTGATAAGAGAAAAAAATATATTTTTTAATTTTCTCATATTTGATTAGTTTAAATATTTAAAAAAAATAATTTATAATTAATTTATTTTTTACAAATTTTAGAAAAATGACTTCCTTTCAAAAAAAAATTTTCATTCACTAACCAAATAATAGAAAATAATTTTTGAAAAATATTTTCCGCTCACCAACCAAACATGAGAAAATGAGTTGGAAATCAACTTACTTTCCAAGAAAATATTTTCCATGAAAAATATTTTTCTCCATACCAAACATAACCTAGAAGAATGAAAAGGTTAATATATCTAGTATATGTTATTTTTGTTTGAAAAAATCAACCCAACACCTTTTGATACTTTTTAATTAGAGTTGTAGATTAACTACATCTTTTTTTCACTTTTTTCTTCAAGAACACACGAAGGAGAGTTAGAATTTCAAATTTTCAACTTTTTCATTTTTTCACAAAATTACCTCAAATTTCAATAGTAGCGTCCCTCCGAGTTAGAAGATAGACTCAAAAAATATTAGAGAAAATGTTCCTAAAAAATACATAAATTAATCCCATAATATTGAAAATCTTGTTTTATTCATATATTCTTATCATTGTTTTTTACATTAGATCTTTATTTTATAGTATTTTTTGAGTCTGTGTAAAATTTCAAGTGATTCTGAGTTAGTGGTAAAAATTCTCCCATTAATGGAGGTTGAGTTTTGAAACATTGAAGAAATTGTAAGTGTATTGTTAAGCTAGGTTGAATTAGAGCTCAAATGATCATATTGGATTTGGGTATTTAGCTCGGAAGGTTGCTACTATTGAAATTTGAGGTGATTCGTAAAAGATTGAAGAAGTTGAAAATTTGGAGTTCTTGGTCTTCTTTATATATTCTTGAGGAAGGAAGAAATAGACTACATTTGATCCAATTCAAAATTGAAAAGTATTAAAAGTTATTTGGGTGGTTTTGCAAAATCGGAGTTAAAAAGTTAATTGCATAAATGAACTTTTTTCAAACGACATGTGATGAACCTATAGATCATCTTTGTGTTTCCATATGTATCTCATTGGTCGAAGCATTTCTATAGCGACCCCAGGACATTTGGGACTTGCTGGCACTGATGGTGCAGTTGTTTGGTCGTTCATTTGGAAAATATGTAGTTTTACATATTAGAAGGCCAATTATAATTGGAAAATGAACTTTTAGGTACAGTACTAGTAAATGGCCTTGGAACGGAATTCTGACAGTTCCATCAACTCCAAAATGGCCAACTTAGGCTAGGAGCATGGTTGAATTAAGACATGAGGCTTTCAGTACCAATTTAAACAACTTTTGGCGAATTCAGTTTAGAAACAAGCTAAAAGTTTACTTTAGTCAATAATTTTGGAAAGCTTGTCCGGATGGAAATTCTGCTAGAATGGTCCGCTTCGAAACATCGAGTTTGGTCTAAAGCGACCCTTTGTTTGGTACCCAGGGACTTTCGGATGCGATTTGACTCCCTCAATTCTTTTTGTTAAAAGTTGGATATAAGCAAGTGAGACTCACATCAAATCATAACGACCTCCAATGGAAATTTCATCTGTCTCATTGGATACAGAACGTCTAAATTAGTGGGGTTACATAGTTAAATTGAAAAAATCAAATTTTGAATGAGTCTGAAATATCCAAAAAAGGGTTGGGTGGTTGCTGAAGTGGGGTGGTGGCATGGCTTACACGCCACATGGTTGGATCTGGTGAGGCCATGTGGCAATGATGTGGCACTGCCTATTTGTATGCCTTATTTCTAGCAAGTTATTCATATATTTCTCTCAACTTTACATCTCATTTTAAAGTCATTCTTCATCCAATTTTAGTGATTTAAAAGGGTAAGTTGCTTAAAATTTTGAGAAGAACATCATGGAGGTATTGAAAATTGATTTTGGCTCATCGTTCGAGATAATTTTGCTGTTTTTTGTGGCTATTTGTGTTAGATTGTATCAGAAACTTTATAATGCAATAACTCTGTCGTTTTGAATCAAATTTCATCAAAATTTTTGTCTAAATTGAAGAATTTTTTAAGACGAACATTGTGGTAACCTCAGATTCTCTAGATTCAGCTTCATTTTGAGGTAAATTTTGTTGGTTTACTGATTATAAATTCGAATCTTATTTAAATTTTTTTAATATGATAACTCGGTTGTTTCTTATTGGAATTTAGTGAAATCTTAATCTAACTTGAAGGATTTTCTGAGCTTAACATCGTGTTATATTTAGATTCTGCTGATTTTACTACATTCTAGGGAAATTTGATAAAGAAGCTGTTGGAAATATAAGTTTTTTTTATAAGAAATGTTATTTAGTTTTTTGGTTGGTTTCGGTTGATTTGAGCCTCATTTTGAGTTCAATTTATGGCTATAGACTTGAGGAGAAGTAGAGGTTGTTTTATGGAGGTTATTTTGGGATCAAATGTGTGCCCTTTTTTTTCCACTTTAGTTACAATTAACGTTTTCCCCCATTTCTTTATATTTTAGCACCTAAACTACCATGTTAACACTGTGATCTATATTTTGACAACTTAGCAACATTTTGAGGTGATTTAGAATAGAAAAGCTCATGCGGACTGAGTCAAAGAACTTGTATTCACCCTCCAGGTAGGTTAGGCTTCGTTGTCTCCTAGACTGAGATGAAATATGTAACGATTGACTAAATATTGTTGCAAATTATTGAACTAAAGGTTGCTTATACTATATTGAGGTTGTAATTTTTGTTTGAGCACATTAATGATCATTCTATTGTAATAATTGAATTTAGCATCGTTTGACTGTAAATAAACTTGTTAAAGGAAATGATTCTCAAAATGACTCTATTAAAGGTTATAACTTTGGCAATGAGTCTAGTAAAGACTACGAAGTTTAGAACGAGCTCAGTAAAGACAAAATGGGTAATTGCACTATTTGATTGACATGTATTACTATCTGAATACCTAAACTAGTTGGGTTGTCTACTACAGAGAAATATGTTGTATCTTGAGAATTTGGTTGTCTATTATACTTCTGACCACCTATTGATATTCTGTGTGGTATCCTAACTATGTGTTGAGATTTTGCGTGGTATCCTGCCAGTGTGTTTTAAGTAGGATGTAATAAAATTTAAATTACTATTACTATATTCATTAACAAATCAAATCAAGCTCCATAAATATCGACCTTCGTGGATAATTGATGATTTAATGTGTGAAATCCTGTAATACCTTGTAAAATTACTAGAACGCCCCTAAACTATATCGTGCGCACAACGCATCTTCCCAAGCTCTGATGGAAAATCCAAGATCGAATTTGCGAGGACATTTGGGACTTGCTGGCACTGATGGTGCAGTTGTTTGGTCGTTCATTTGGAAAATATGTAGTTTTACATATTAGAAGGCCAATTATAATTGGAAAATGAACTTTTAGGTACAGTACTAGTTGATTTATTTTTTTAAAGAAAACCAAAAAATAGTGGTGTTTTCGTACCCCTTCTGCGTCGCGTTGAGGACGTGGAATCACACTTGTATTTTTTCAAAAATTTGATGAAACTGAGAATCTTGCGAAAAAGTGTATAAATACACTAGTGCACGTCGCGCACTAGTTGTCATGGACTTGGTCGTAATTCCAACAAACTGTGCGGCCTAGCAAACTTTCTTCTCTTAAGTTGCTAGTCAGCCTGACTATAATGCTTAGCAGAACTTTGAAAGACTAAGCAAAAGACTTGATGAAGGAACTAGGAAGATCTTGAGGAACAAAGAAAAGAACTTGTATTAGAGAGAACTCTTTACAAGGCTTACTTGATTACTTGATTTCTGGATTTCTAGATGCCTAACATGAGAATGACCCCCTCTATTTATACTCACAACTAGGGATCTAAGTGCAATTAATATTTACCTAAGAAGTCCCTCATTATTTACACTCTAGTCCCTATTCTAGAATCCTCCAAACTAATCTAGAAAAGGCTAAGTCTTACAAGACATATCTACAAGGTTCTACATGTTTCTAGAACCTTCAGGGCTTGTTTACCAAGATCTACACATTTCTTAGAGCATTCCAGAGTGCTCCAAGCTGGCAATGGACGTTTTTAAAGTGTTTTCAAGTAGAATTTGAGCAGCTTATCACATTCTCCCCCACTCAATTCGGAGATATCCTCGGCGCATCCTCTTGTAAGCTTTGATAAGATCCTAGTAGTCCCATAATCTAAGTTCATATTCCCAGCTTGCTTTACTGTCGGGAGATCTCTTCCATTTTACAAAGTACTCTGTGTAGCTGGGATGACTCCGTCATCTAGGAATGATTTGGTGCGTGAGAATCTCTTCTACTTCTTGTTTTGGCACCACGGTGATAGCAGTAGGTGCTCTTTTTGACTCTCCCCTGCTTGGATCATCCTCGTCTTGATGGTAGGCTCATATGGAAGATAAGATGTATCTCTAAGTGTGAGGGTAGGGTCAAGCGGTAGGCTAGCTTTCCAATTCATTTCTCTACAGGAAATGACCCCTCATAGCGCCTTACTAGCCCCTTGTGCACCTTGACAAGTCATCTGCTTTGATGAGGAAAGAGCTTTACCATGACTAAGTCACCTTTCTCAAACTCTAAGTGTCGTCTCTTGGCCCATTTCTTCATTTTCTGCACGGCCTTTGCTAAGTATGCTTTTGCCAAGTTTGACTTTTCATGCCATCCCTTGGCAAACTTGTAGGCTGAAGGATTTGAACCCTTATAACCAATGGCCATAGTTTATGGCATCATTGGTTGTTTCCCTGTTGCTAGTTCAAATAGACTTGACCCAGTCGACTCATTTTTCTGCAGGTTGTATGAAAACTGGGTGATATCTAGAAGTCAGACCCAATCCTTTTGGTCGGCACTTACATAGTGCCTCAGGTATAGCTCTAATAAAGCATTCACCCTCTCAGTTTGGCCATCCATTTGTGGGTGAAATCTTGTGGAAAAATTGAGCTCAGAACCCAGGATTTTGAAGAGCTCCATCTAGAATCTTCCCGTGAAACTTGTGTCCCTGTCGCTGACTATTGTCTTTAGGATGCCCCAATATTTCACCACATGTTTAAAGAATAATCTGGCAGCATCTTCAATATTGAACTTGGTCGGGACTGGTATGAATACTCTGTATTTACTGAATCTATCCACAACGACCATAATATTGCTGCACCCTTCTGATTTCGGCAAGCATGTGATGAAGTCCATAGAAATACTCTCCCATTGTTTCTCAGCGACAGGTAATAGCTCTAATAGGCCTGTTGCGGGATATTTTTCCACCTTGTCTTGTTGGCACACAAGATAAGTCTTTACGTAGAGCTCAATATCATCCTTCATCTGGGGCCAATAGTAAGCTCGCTCGACGAGTGCCATAGTCCTTCGTGATCCAGGGTGACCTGCCCACCTCGAGTCATGGCACTCCTTGATAATCTCCTTCCTTAAGCCTCCCCATTTCGGCACGTATACCCGATTTCCCTTGGTAATGAACACCCCATCCTCAAGCCAGAATTGGCGTGTCTTCCCCTAACTTGCCAAACCCATCAGATTTTTGGCTTGTGGGTCTTACTCTAACCCCCCCTTTATACGATCGATCATAGGGAAACTTGGGCTAGTGATGAAGGCAAGTTCGGCCTTCCAGCTCAGTACATTGGCCACAATGTTCCCCTTGCCTGGTTTGTATTCCATCACGAAGTCGAATTCAGCTAAGAAAGCCTGCCACCTAACTTGCTTCGGTGTCAGCCTCCTTTGCTTAAGGAAGTAGCTTGTGGCGACATTATCTGTCTTTACCATGAACTTTTTTCCCAGTAGATAATATCTCCACGTCCTCAGGCAATGTACCACTGCTGTTATCTCCTTCTCCTGGACCGTGTACAACTTCTCTACATCATTGAGCTTATGACTCTCGTAATCTACCAGATGTCCCTCTTGCATAGACCCCTCCTAGTGCAAAGTCTGAAGCATCTATTTGCACCTTGTATGGTTTTGTGTGGTCGGGCAGGACCAACACTGGCTCTTGGACCATGCCTTCTTTGAGCTTCTCGAATACTGCCTAGCGCGATCGTCCCACTCCCAGGCCTAGTTTTTCTTCAACAGGTCAGTGAGGGGAGCGGCTATTGCATAATAGCCCTTGATGAACTTCCAGTAATAGTTGGTCAATCTAAAGAAAGAATGGAGTTCTGGTACCTTCCTTGGTGGCTCCCATTCTTGTATGGCACGGACCATGGACTCATCCATCTGAAGTTTGCCCTTTCTAATGACGTGCCCCAAGAAGGTGACTTCTCATTGAGCAAATGCGCATTTCTCCTTCTTGACGTACAGCTCGTTCTCACGAAGTACTTGCAAGACTTGCCTCAAATGATTTACATGATCCCCAAAGTATTGCTGTATATGACACTGTCATCCAAGTCCACCACTACAAACTTATCTAGGAACGGTTGTAGGACATGGTTCATGAGGGTGCAAAACGTAGCTGGGGCATTCATGAGTCCAAAAGGCATCACGAGGAATTCATACGAATCGTACCTCGTGACACATGTGGTCTTTGGTTCATCTCCCTCTGCAATCCTTACTTGGTAGAACCCGGACTATAGATCTAGCTTGGTGAACCACCGTGCTTGACCAAGTTGATCAAAGAGATCAGCAATAAGCGAGATTAGGTACTTGTTCTTGACCGTGATCTTGTTAAGCGCCCAGTAATCGATGCACAATCGGAGTGATCCATCGTGCTTCCTCTGGAACAAAACTAGGGCTCCATACGGTGCTTTTGATGGACGAATATAGTTAATTTTTTTAAACTTGCGACGCGGTTCGTCAAAAAATAAATTTAAAAATAAAAAACAGAAAAAGCAATAGTTGTCCGTCGCTTTTTATAATGTTTTTTAGTTTTTTTGCGCGATGGACTGCATCGCTTTTTAGCGACGCTGTCCCTCGCTATTCTGTCACTTTTAAAAAAGTGACGGAACCATCTGCGTTGCTTTTTTACGTCACTTTTTTGCAGTTTTTTAATTGTGCTTGCATGTTGATGACAAAATTGATTTTTAGTTGATCCTATAGATCGATGACAAAATTGATTCTCTTGCAAGATTGATTTGTGTCCACCTAGTGTCAACGTTTTCCCTTAATTTGCTGATAATGTGTTTGTTCAGCATAAGTGACAACACTTAGATTTTATTTGGTGATAATGTGTTTATTTTGCATAAGTGACAACACTTATCTTTTATTTGGTGATAATGTGTTTGAAATTAGTTTGGAATTAATTTAGAAGTAGTTTAGAATTAATGTGGTTCAGTTATTGAAACTAGTAAACTCAGAATGAATAATTAATCACTGTAATTTAAAGTTCAAAATTATCATTACTATTTAGTTAAAATCAGAATGAATACTTAATCACTGTAATTTAAAGTTTAAAATTGTCATTATTATTTATGTAGATAGAACAAGATCTTAGTTGGATGTACAATAGAAACAATCCTAGCCGAGCGGGTATCATTCTAGAATTTGCTGAAGGTGTAACTCGTATTGTCAATAATCCAAAGACACATGATTCTTTTTTAACATCAGGTTTGATTAGGTGTCCTTGTGTTAATTGTGTAAATGTGAGATATCAAACAACAGAGAATAGTTCTATGCAACTTATGATGAATGGTTTTAAACCAGGCTATACAGTTTAGACTAGTCATGGAGAAGTTGATAGTAACAATAGGTTTAATAGCTTCATTGTAGGTGAAAGTAGTAGATCTATGGAACATAATTATGTTTAGGATTCTAGATGTCGGATATGGTTGATGATGTTTTTGAGATGCATTCTGATTTTGAATTTTGGGAAAAAGTAGAAGAAGCTCCTAATGAAGAAGCAAACACATTTTATGAATAATTGTGTGATGCTTGTCGTCCTAGAAAAGTAGGTGCTTAAAGATTAAGCAAACATGTTATCGTGTTGTTGATCTGGAAATTAAAGTTCATTGTTCAAATGGTCAACCAAAATTTTACTACCGAAAAAGCACAACTAACAAAAATGAATGAGACTCCATTAAATTGTTGACACATAATAGAGTAGATTCCATATGTCTTCTTTTTCAAATAAAAGTGATGAATACAAGAGATAAATATTCATATGGGTTCATCAAATATAATTAATCATATCAAATAAATATAAATTTATCTATTTGTGTTATAAATGTAGATAATATAAATTAGTGATTTATTTTTTCTCTTTTTCTTTTTTTGGATAAATCCGGCGACGACTTCTTTTTTCTTAGGCAGAATTTATTCTCCGACGAAATCAAATTTTAGTGTCTTCGACAATGTACACCTAATACAAGTTAGCCCCACACTAAAAAGTGGCTATTTTGTAGATTGAAGCTTTTACTGTAACAATTACTATTTATATGATTACCGAGTTTAAAAGTGATTAGGCCTCACCCTATCTCCTTTATTACATAGTTGATTCATAAAGATGTCATAACAATAACTTAAAAGTATAAATCGTATCCCTTGGAAAGAGCCTAAAAGTGGCTAGCCGACACTAATATAGTTGATTGATTAAGATGTAACAATAACCGGCTAAAAGTACAAATAGTATCACTTGAAAGAGCTAAAAAGTGGCTAGCCCACGCTATTTTACTACATAGTTGATTGATAAATAATGTGTCATAAAAAGGTTAAAATTGTAAATTGTATGACTTGAAAGAGATTAAAAGTGGGTAGTGCCCCAGTTTCACTTCACAATTGATTGGTTAAGAATTAAATTATCATAAAAATTGGCTAAAAATGTAAATTGTATAAATTAAAAGAGGTTATAAGTTGGAATCCTATGGCATTTTATAAGGATTATACTCAGTAGGCTTAATTTCTTCAAGTGTCTCTTTGAAATTCCCTGGCTTAATTGAGGAAATGGGACTAACTGATGAAAGAGGTCATTTCTCCTAATAAAAATATGAAAGCCAACTACTATCAGAAGCAGTAAGATAACCTGTCGACTCATAATCAACACCAGTGATTAATGAAGGATAGAATGTGACCAGACACGATGCCCCATCAGCCAAAACCAAATCCTTTTCTCTCAATTCTTCTTCAACTTCAACTTTTATTGATGAAAAATCATAATATTTTTCCTCAATTTTATCTGGTTTCTGAGTTGCATGATTATGTGAAGTTTTTAGATTCTCCGTTATAATTTTTCCCATTGAGATAAAACAATCAACAAAAACAAAGAATTTGTGAAAGGTTTATGAAGGATTTTTGGTAGATAAAAATTTATGAAAAATGAAAAGAATGACTTTTTTAGAATTTTAAACAAAATGATATATTTTGAAATGGTGAGAAACAACAGTAGATACAAAGAGTGAGCCTGGGAGGCATTTCTTTGAAATGAAATCAACTAAAAAAAATACTAAATTCTGTGTTTTTCTTTGTAAAGATTTGGACTTAGAAGGTTTTCAAGATTTTGAAAGAATGAGATGAATTTTTTTTTCTTGAGAGCTTTGCATATAGGGGGTTTTGAAATGGGAGGGAAAAATATATAGGGATTTGGGGTTGGGGCACTTGGAAACTAAATTTGTAACAGGAAAAATGTGAAATTGATGTGATTATCTAAATTAGTAGATAACTCAATTTGAGATACAACAGTAGGTCAACTATTGATAATCACATAAAATATCATCTCTTTCCTAGTTGACAAATTATCAATAGTTGAATGAAATTACCTCAAATTTTCAAATTATTTTGTGTAAATATTATTGACTTCTTGAAATTGGTGACTTTTAAATATTTATTTTAATATTAATCAAAATAATTGACCTTAAAAGGTCGGTATTATAAAGTCTACCGTATATATTAATAAGAGCTATTTTTTGAAAATGAATATTGACTTTCAAAGGTCAGTAAAATTTAGATGATTTATACACCCGCTAGTTGTTTTTTTTTTTCAAATATACCTCGATCTTTTTCTTTAAAAAACCCTAAGTCCTCACTCGAATACTTTCGGCTCATTGATGTGGCATCGACGCTCTTCGGCATCTGGGAGAAAGAACTGTGGCATCGGTGTTCTTTGCCAGATTTGTGGTGACATCGGCCCAGCAGATCTTCTCCACCAAACTGTCACGACCCAAGCCCGTGGGCCTTGACTTGTGCCCAAATTGGGCACCCATACGCAAATATAAAGCCAGACGACAAATGCATATCTTATTTTCACAAAACTTTTTGGTAGAGTTTCCTTTATTTATAGACCATCCAAACCCTGCATACAGAAAAGTCCCAGCCAACAGCATATATATATATATATATATATTTATACGGGCCGACAAGGACACCACTGTGGTTAAACCGCCCAACATACATAACATACATATATAGCCATATAAACTATCATAGCCCATACACACAGGCGTCCATAGACCTCTATACAAATAGAATTATAGGACGGAACAGGGCTCCGTCATACCCTCAACTAAACATAATTACAAAATAAGAAATAAGTGGATATACCCAGTGTTTCCTCCGAAGCAAAAGGAGCACTTCAAACAATCATCAGAAATCCTAAGCTGGGGGATCCCTACGCTGTACGTCGGTACCTGCGGTCATGAAACGCAGCCTCCGAAGCAAAGGGGGGTCAGTATGAAATACTTATTGAATATGTAGAGCAGAATGTACAAAATATAAATCAAAGTAGCAGTCCAAAATGGGAGTATAAAAATCAAATGCATGTCCAAAACATTAAAATATTTATTCTCAAAATACCCAAACCATGCCTAACAGACTGGAACCGGTGGTGACCTCTAAACATATGTCATCTACCGCAATTACCAAAAAGTTCAAATCTCCATAATCTCCGTCACATAGCAAACCTAGGATAAGTGAGCTAGGCATCCCTATACTCACAAAACCTAATACAGAAATGATATAGTACAAAAATTGGACCGCTTGAATTATGAGTCGCGCCCATCAAAGATATGTCCTGGACCGCTCGGATTACGAGTCGTGTCCACCAATGATATAGAGTGGACTGCTCGGATTATGAGTCGCGTCCACCAAAGATATGTCCTGGACTGCTCGGATTACGAGTCGCGCCCACTTAGAAAATGTCTTAGACCACTTGGATTTAACAAGTCGCGCCCACAAAGGATATATTCTGGACAGCTCGGATTACGAGTCATGCCAAGGCATAATGCCAACATCGAAACGTATATATATATATATATATATATATATATATAACATATCTGCACGACCACAACCGGCCTGGGAATTGGTGAAAGATATCATAAGGGGCACGAATAGAGTCGTGAGAAGTCATATGCGTAAAAATCATCATCAAAATCCCAAAAGATTAGTAAAATATTCATATTCAAA
>DF369725.1:3686-17926 GCA_000787875.1 Solanum virginianum
AGCTTTCACAGGTTGGCAAAATGTGACGTATTTTAATGATTTGATAGGTTGTTTGTCACTTGGTTTATTCAATCTAAAAGAATAATTTTTTTGTTGCATTCAAGACTAAATGGTTTTAGATATCATAATGTCATTATTGCAATCCTAAGATTGCTGAAGTTGTGTTACTTGAATGTTTTAATATTTTGATGATTAGGTTGGTTTTTGATAATAAATCAAGAAAAGAACTATCACTAGTTACTATATATTCATTTGATTTGGATTCAAATTTGAATTTTGAAAAGTGTACCACGTATTCTCTCTTGAATTCAATGATCAATCTCCAACTATACTTCTATATTTTGTGTGGTCCTCATTTTTATCACTTAGTTGTCTATCTGGGGATCTTTGAATTATTTTTTTCTTTACATACATTAATTAAAAGTCTTCATTACTTTTATCGCTTAATCTTTCATTTGATTAATTAAATTTCAAGAACAAGTATACTCTCACCCCTTTGAATGTTATTACATGTACATCTTAATGGAATGAAATCACTTAGAGTCCAATCACAACGAGTGAAGGACCAATGCTAGAAGTCGAGCTTAAGTGAAATCATTGTCCCAAGCTAAAGGCTTCATAGTTGAAACGACCCCAAAAAGTGCCCGAAAATGTGTCTTGGAAGTGTCCGGAATCATAATTTCCATACAATTAAAAATACGTTCATTATTTAAAAAATTGGACTTCATATTCTTGTTTGGGGGGCGAAATTGAGTGGGAAATAGGTCTAACCCGAATTTTAAAGCAACCGTATCAGAATCCAAAAATCGCAAAAATGTGATTTAGGAGGGTCAACTTTAAACAGGCAGATCTCTTAGCACACAAAGAACTGGGTAGCCCACAACCTACCAAATTAAATCTCTTTGATTAGCTTTCCAACATACTTGGACTCAGCTTATTTGGAATTCAGATGAAGAATTTATGCCCGTTTTTGTGGAACTCGTTTGTGCAGAGATGCAAAAATCCAGTGCGTAATCCGCGTCGTGGAGTTATTTGGTCCTGTGTTTTTTTTTGACTTCGGTCAAAGACTTTTAATTCTTGGGTCTAAGGGTTCCCATACTTGAAAATACCTAGACTTAGTCTTATTTCACCCTCATATCATCCTAAACATTTCTCAAAACTCACTCTAACACTTAGACTCATATTTCACCCTAAATTCAAGTCCTAGAACTCAAGACCAATCTTACGAATTCCTTCAGGTATTTCATTCAAGCTTCAAGCCTCCATCTCCAATCTGTTTCTAGGGATCTCCAAAGCTAAGGTATGTGGTGTTGAACCATTGGGTCCTTGCGCCTATTCTGGCTAAGCCTCCTTTTTACTTAAACTGCATGATTTAAATGTTAATTTATTTATGGATCTTGATTATTATAAATTTCACTACATAGTTATTAGGAGTTTATGAAAGTATTACTGTTTTAGCATGTTTTGAGCCATAAATCTTTGATCCAATGCAAGATTTGAGGAGAAGTTTTGATATATATATTTCTTGAGGGTGTTGCAAGGTGTTGAATAATGGTTTTACAATGGATTTTCTTAGTTGATTTCACTCTTGAATTGCATGTTTTTACACTAGAACTACACACCGCCAAGTATTTGATAAAATTCCTTTTTAAGGATTCTTTAAGTTTTGATGATCTATTAGTTGAGTTATGATTCAAGTGACCGTTTGATAATTATGAACTTTCTAAGATGTATTTAAGTCATGAAAATGTTGATGATGTTATAGGGACAGATTAAGCCCCTTTTCTAAGATTATACTTCTTCTAAGCTTTTGATGTTTGATGATAATGAAAGGATAATATTGATGATGATCTATTCTTATGATTGAAGTTATGCTCACCATATGAGGTTAATGATGTTAAGAGCTACTCGTGCTATGTCTCTATGATTATTGAATATTATTAAAGTATAGTTATCTTATATATTTTGTGGGATTAGACTTAGCATATTTTGTGGGAATAGACTTAGCATCGAGTGTACTAGAGGTGAGTCCCCAAGTCCTAGAACTACGTGCCACCATAGGTAAAGGGATTAGAGGTGAATCCCCAAATCTCTAAGAGGCGAGTAACCTAAATATGAGGGCTTGTGGCAAGTACCCGAGTCCAGGCTTGTGGCGAGTACCCAAGTCGAAGAACTAGAGGCGAGTACCCAGTTGACAAAAGGCTTAGTGGATCCACTTTGTCATTAGGAGGTTTACCTTGGCAAGTAACTTCCCCCTTTCTTTCGGTGTAGGGGTAACATTGAGATTCCGAGTTGTAGCTTGCTTGGTCTTATGTTATGTTAGTTGAGGCCTCTTCCCACACTTATGTATTATGATCTATATGAGTTGAATGAATTGTAAGCATATTTTACTTTACGAATCATGCATACATGTCATATTGATATTATGCTATTCATTGCTTATTATGATTATGCATTTTGATTATGATTCCTATCTCTTGTTGTATTGCATGCCACATACTTAGTACATTTAAATATACTTAATGCATACTCTATACCTATATGATGTTACCATATAGGAACCGGAGCTCCTATTGATTTTTGTCGTGGCTAGACGGATTGTTCAAGTTAGCCTTTGGTGAGTCCTCCATTCCAGGGACAATGACTATTCTTTTATATTATGTACTAAGTCTCTCTTTTGTTTATTGTATACTTATGACCAAGAGGGTGAGACCGGTAGCTTTGTCTTGGCCCCCACTAAGCATCTATGTTTAGAGGTGTTGTTGGATAAGTTATGTATTATGTTTGAGCTTTGACTCATCTATGTTATTTAAGTATTAAACTCTCTCTCTCTCTCTCTCCCTTAGTCCTAATTCCCCTTGTTCATGATTCTTATGTTGTTTTATATTGCTTCCACGACCAAGGATGTGTAATGATATGCTTTGAGACTTGTTTGAGGTTCCTTCGGGTTTCCTATTTGCCGGTTACGTCTAGGACCTAGGCTTGGGTCATGACAATTGTCAATTTAAAAAGGTTCATTTCTTACTCTACTATCTCTTTAAATTTTCAGTGTGATTTCATAATTGAATTGTTGAATTATTAAGCATAACATGTTTGTTTCTCTTTCTTGTATTTGTTATGTAATTGCTTACGTTGGTTCATTGGTTAAAGTATCTTTCATGTATAGTCTTAATTTGAGAATAGCTATTTAAATTAGATTATGAAGTCTATAGCAATATTATGAATAAGATTTGATTTGTTAGATTAGTTTCAAAAGTTGGTGTGATATTTGTTATTCATAAATTTGAGTTTTCTTCTAGTCATAATGTCTTGAAATGGAATAAACTGAACAAGACTTTATGTGGTATCAAAGTTCTCATTTTGATATCTAAAATTTGGAGCATTCTTCTCATTTTGATATCTAAAATTTGGAGCATTCTTCTCATAGTTTTAATGATTAAATAGGCAAAAGTCATGAGAGAATTGGTTAATTGGCATTTGACTTGTAGTTTAGATGACTTAAGGCTTAAATATAGCGAATGCTATTGGAATTATTAATGATTCCTGTTCCATCCAAACTTGTTTCTTATGTCACTTTCTTTCACCGATTTATTTAATAGACACTTTAATATTTTTTTTCTCAAGTTTGGTTAAATTTTTTTCTGGAAATATTTGTTTATTGTATGTAGTTGGTGTTTATTTCCAAGTTTGATTAAATTTTATCCTCTGAAAATATTGATTTTTTGTGTGTAGTTGGTATTTGTTTTCATAGGCAAGATCAAATTTGAGGTCAAACTAACAAATTTATTGAAGAAGTGAGATAAAATGCAAATTAATGTGAAATTCTCTTACTTGAAAAATGACTGAAAATTTTCTTTTTTCAAACTATTTTGCTTCTCATGTGCTTATTTTAATTAAGATTTAAGATTCTTTATTATGGTATTGTTTAATTCTTATTTGGAAAGTTAAATCTTAAGAGCAGACATACTCTCATCAATTTGATTTTTTTTTTACATGTATATGTACTACACAACGAGTTGATATTGTTTGAAGTTCAACCACAATGATTGGATGAGTCAACACGCTAAGGAGATTTCAAGTGGAATTGTCACCCCAAGAGAAACCAGGTACGTAATGGGACATGATGAAAAACGCAGTCTATAGCTGACTTTTTATATGAAGCTGTCACGCCCCAAGAGGGTACCCTAGATGTAACCGGCACCTATAGACTATTGCAAGTCCCCAAGCGAACTACTTAGCCTCATCACATTCATTCAATCAACAATCTTTACTAATCAGCAGAATATAAAGAAGAATAAATGGGCATATCTCATCTAGTTTCAAAATAAATATTATAAAATGAGGCTAGTAGGAAGAACTTGCTCACAATCTTACATCAACATTCGACTCTAGACTATGAAGCCTCTGTCACTATTAGGTGGTGCCAATGACAGACCCATGGCTACCTCAATCAAAATAATAGCTAATCAAATCTAACTCTAAAGCAAGATGAAATAAATGTAATAAATCCTCCGAAGTAGAAGAGGCTCACCAATTAGCTAAACGTCTCAAATATCCAACGATGCACCTGTTGATGATCTCCAAATCTTGTATCTACATCATGAAATAATGTAGACCTAGAGGGGGACTCAGTACATGGAATGTACTGGTATATAAAATAGCTGAGTAAAACCAAAATAGGTAGAATAATATAGAAAAAATATCAACTCAATATAGAAATCAATAAACATAAGAATAAAGAGTAGACAGTGACCCATTAACCAATCAATTCATCAATCAAATTAGACTCATCTCAAAAGGACTCATCTCATCATATCACATCTCATCTTATCTCATCACATCTCGACTCAGAGTACTCAGGATAGGAACTTTCTGGGAGTTTCTCTTATCCGACAAAGATCACTTATGAGCCAGTGATCGTACAATAAGCCGTTGTTGTTCATAGTCGTCCCATGCTTTCAAGGTAGGGGATGAATCAAATCCACTATGGACCCCAGCTATCTATTAAAGTTAACCCCAGCTATCTATTAAAGTTAAGTCCTCTATTGTTTCAGGGACTCTATCCAGAGGGAACCATAATGAGACGTAATGGTTCTAATTCTTACCTATGCTTGGCTACGTAGTTTGACGAGTGCGAGTTGGATTAACTCTTAATCTTTCGGTGCTTAATACCCCTCCCATGACTCAATGTTCATAAAATAATCCATCCAATCAATATATCTCAATTGACTTATCTCAACTCAATCTTATAAAGGCTCTCTTCATTCAATCAAACTAATCAAACCATCTCAATCAACCTCATGGAGGCTAATCTTTCAGCCAGTCTCGTAAAGACCCTAATCATCTCATCAATCAACATCTCAATCAACAACTCAAGGATTTGAACAATCATTAGGGAACAATCAAATAGACAAATCGTTAGAGTTTATTTATGGAAACTCAAGGACTATCAAGTTCTGTCAACTCATCATCATTCTCATATCTCACTCTCAATCATAATCCCAAGTTAGAGTTTATTTATGTAGACTCAAAGGAGGAACAATCAAATAGACAAATTGTTAGAGTTCATTTATGGAGACTCCAAGGACTATCAAGTTCTATCAACTCATCATCATTCTCACACCTCAATCTCAATAACAATCACAATCACAATCTCTATTAACATTCTCACTCAAGGCTCTAGACTCAATACATATCTTCTTTCATGCAATGTTTAAGAAATAATAAGTAGCGTTTATGCAATAATTCATGCAAAAACATCCAATTCAAGAAACAAGTTTGTGATGATCATCAACATATGAAAATACATGTAAATAATATAATTTTCAAGAAAATATTCAAGAATCATACCTTTAAACTCAAGAACCTTCAACTCTCATCTAAGACCATTTACGGGGTACATGAGAGAACAATCTCATATTTTTGTTTAACCTTACATATGTGGAATGAAGGTAGATGATCAATTTGGCATGAATACGTCTTGAAATCTTCAACTCCTCGCTCTTTTCTCTTCTCTTTTCTCTTTTCTCTTTTAGTCCTAGGTCTTTTTCAGAGACTTAGAATGACATAAGAATGGGTTATAAACCCTATTTATACTTAAAATAACCTATTTTGATCATATATTAAGTCTAGGAAGGGTTTGGAAAGGTCTAGGATGCCCCTCACGAAGTTTCAAAAAAAAGTCAACTTTTGGGACGTGGACCGCTTATATTTTTGATAATTTTCATCAAAAATCCTCCATAATTCCATAGAAAAAGTTTGAAAGAAAAACGAAGTGTTGGTCCGCGATGGGTCTATATTGCGGAGCCATGGCGCACCTCACTGGTTTGTATTTTATTACGAAAATAATTTTTCGATTTGGATGCTCTAAAATTGGGTCAAGACTTATTCCCCACCTAGTTTTTCACGTTGATCATAAATATGGTCTCAAATTTTCCATCAGAGCTTGGAAAGACACATTACGCACACTATTTCACTCTAAGGGCATTTTGGTAATTTTACTGGGTGTTACATTATCTCCCCCTTGGGATCATTCATCCTCGAATGATGAGTAAAGGTGGATATCAAGGCACAATAGACTCAAAACTCATCTCCTCATTCACACCTATCAATCAAACTCTCAATTCTATCTCAATCACCAATCAACTTTATTCGAACTCAGAATAGACTCAAAACTTATCTCCTCATTCACATCTATCAATCAAACTCTCAACTCTATCTCAATCACCAATCAACTTTATTCGAACTCAAGAACAGACAATTGACTCAAGAAAAGACAATCCATTTAGTTATGGATAAGGAAATTACCTTTAATATTCTCATCATTAGGCACGAACACGATCAAGACTCTTCTCATCAATCACTCAACAAATCAAACCATCGACCATTCGGACAATCACAAATCACTCAAAATGGACAAATCGGTTCAGATCAAGAGTAGAGATACTCTTTTAGACATTTTCACCATCAAGCACGAATAGAACGTCGAAACTCAATCAATTCAAATCGTTTAAACACTTCAACAATCAATCCTTCAAAATCGGGAAAGAAACCATCAACTCCAATCGAGAATGGGACCATCGATGTATAAGACTCTATGTATAACTCTCAAGCTTAGAACCTCGTCTCAATTGTGCTCCTTTCCTTGACACTCTACTCTATCAGCTTAAGCTTATAGCTCCTGTTCATCTCTTTACCTATCCACATTCTCTTATCCTATTCAAGCCTACTTTTGAACCTCAAGGTCCTACCCTTAAGATGATCATATTCATAAATAGCTAATCCTTTATACTTAACTCCATACTTCCACAGGGGCTTTCATTAAAAAAATCACTAGTCCTCTTTACTACTGCACTATCATGAAGTCTTCGATAGTCTATCATCAATACTCGCATAACAATAACCACGCATTCAAGCCTATCACTCTAACCACTTCAACTCTGTGTTGAAATTTTCAAGCCTACTTAGCACTTCTACCTCCACCATTCAATGAGTTTCCACTCAAAGACACACCATCATATTCTCACCTACTTATTACACATCTTAACACTTCTACCTTCAGCATCAGTGAACTCCTATTCAAGAACACACCAACATACTCTTACCTACCTATTCCATATCATATTATCTCATCTCTCTTCTCCTCCCTATCTCTACCCCTACATGACACAAGTACAACATAAATGTCGCAATAAGGATACATTTACTCCTCCTCATCTACCTGCATTCTCTGTCTACTATTATCAACATCACTATTTAAACTAAGAGGAACTCGTCATCTCAACATCCTACCATCAACAATGGCATAACAAGCCAAAGGTTAGTGCATGCATAAGATAGCATCAGAATGAAGAACTCTCACTCTCTCCCATCAGCCATCACTCATCTACTATCATCAACATTTCTATCAAGACATGGAAAGACAGGATCACTCAAAGAAATTGGAACGACGATCATTAGCATGATTCAATCAAGAAATCTTGTCTGAGAACATTCATAATGAAGTACAATCTCTCTCGTATATCAAGAATTATTCTGAGTTCACAAAACTACACATAGTGTAAAACTCAAGTCATATCTCATTCAACATAGGGGTGGAAACACTTAGATCCATAGGGTCAGATCAAAATTAACGAATGAATTCATTGCTTTTTACCCTCATAATTCAATATGAATAACAATCAACAAGTTGTATATGGGACTAGGCCATAGGGATGACATTCGAATACCAGATGGGAATAGAACATCACCTCAATGGAAAAATAAGGAATGTATGATATGACAAGAAAACTGATGTCTTATCTCAATCAGCCCATCTCTATCCAACTTAATATCTATTTTGGTTTCTCATGTCATCATCTCCCCCTCAGCTCAAGGGTAATCTCTCAAGTTTTGTGAATCAATTCCCTCTACTAGGCTAGAAGCATATACCTCCACACGATCGAGCAATCATTATTCACAAGAATGGGCATCTTAAACTCTTCTATTATTCTATAGTCACATAAATAAATTAGCCACTAAGACTCTTTTCAAGGATACCACTCTCAGCTTCCTCTTGCCTCTATGGAACTCTCTCTCTCTCTCTCTCCCCCTATTTGCTGCTCTTAATGGAATACATACTCACTTTCCACAATTATTACAATCTAACATCTTCGTTTGCCTGGTAATGCTCAACCTCTGTGCTCTCATAAACTTATCATCGTCTATCCATACGTCCCAATCAACTTAGTTGCTCAGGATGACAAGGAATACTTACATCAGCCTACTCCACATTGACAACTCAAATATACTATCTAGATTCTTATAGTAGTTATAGCTTAGAGCTTCACACATTTTTAAACAATCATGGGTACATATCTCAAGTCTCTTCTTATTTATTGAGCTATCCCTGTTTTATTCATCTTACCTAAAGGGCACTTGTACCCTACCCATAGCATTACTTTCATTACAAATTAACATCTCTGTACACTATGGAAAGTCTCTTAGAAGCAATCTCCAACTAAGACTGTCACTCGCATGATATTATCTCCACTTTCATACTACTCCTCAAATTTCAAGCTTAGGGTATAATACTAACATGTGCATTTATTGCATACCTCTCTAACACTAACTTACAACTACTAGATAAATACTTAGGGAACATCATCCCACTACAATCTCATAGTGAGTATTCAATCAACATATCCTTTCCTCACAACCCAGTATCACTCACGTATTCAATCATATCTCCTTAAGGCTCATAACTTAATGAATCTTATAAACTCTCACTTAAAATTCATAAGCCTAGTTTTGATCTGCCACTTCAAAGGTGCTCTGCTTCCCCCTATTCAACATCTTCTTTTCACCCTCAACTATAAGAATACTACAACACATCAGCATAAACTTCGTTCTAGTTTAAGCATGCTCCATCACATTTTAACGACAGCTCTTTCTCTATATCTCATCATAAAAATCATAGGGTATTTATGACTATTTCATCAAACTTATGGCAATCAACACATCACCTCATTACTTACCTGATAGGTATATAACTCTAACTATAAGCTTCAATCAGCCATTACTTTGCTCTTGTTGTCTCGTCCCTTTCTTTCCATCATCATCCTTCTAACTCTGGATGATTCACTTCTACTCAGGGTTTATAAGACCTCACATCTAACTCTTAGGTGTTAGCATTAAACCCTTTAGAGATATAAGTTTCTCTCTCATGGGTAGCATTGGGAGCAAGTTTTAAAAAACAAGGTCTCGGTACATATAGACCTAACTCAAGTGCACAGTTCAGATAAGTAACGGTGCATTCCTTCTACTCAGTCAACCTAACATGCTAGTCAGCTTCAATCAAGCCTGGTGCAGTCTCTCTACAATTTTGATTACTTATTTTAGAGATCTCATCGGTAAGAGTTTGGAGCACAAGTTTTATCAACTCATCATCATTCTCACATCTCAATCTCAATCTCAATCACAATCACATTCTCTATCAACATTCTCACTCAAGGCTTTAGACTCAATCCCTATCTTCTTTCATGTAATTTTTAAGAAATAATAAGTAGAGTTTATGCAATAATTCATGTAAAAATATTCAATTCAAGAAATAAGTTTGTGATGATCATCAACATATGAAAATACATGTAAATAATATAATTTTCAAGAAAATATTCAAGCATCATGCCTATAAATACAAGAACCTTCAACTCTCATCTAAGACCATTTATGGAGCACATGAGATAACAATCTCATATTTTCGTTTAGCCTTAAATACCTAGAACGAAGGTAGATGATCAATTTGGCACGAATCCATCTTGAAATCTTCAATTCCTCGCTCTTCTCCCTTCTCTTTTAGCCCTAGGTCTTTTTCATAGACTTAGAATGACTTAGGAATGTGTTATAAACCCTATTTACGCTTAAAATGACCAATTTTGATCATATATTAAGTCTAGGAAGGATTTGTAAAGGTCTAGGATGCCCTTCACGAAGTCTCAAAAAAAGTCAATTTTTGAGATGTGAGTTCCGCAATGCGGACCACATATATTTTCGATAATTTTCGCCCAAAATGTTCCGCAATCCCATCGAAAAAGTTTGAAACAAAAACTAATTGTTGGTCCATGATGGTTTCGCATCGCGGAGCCATCGCGCAGCCTCACTGGTTTGTATTTTGTTACAAAAAATAATTTTTTGATCAGGTTGCTCTAAAATCGGATCAAGACCACTCCCCCACCCAGTTTTTCGTGCTAATCGCAAATCTGGTCTCAAATTTTCCATCGAAGCTTAGGAAGATGCATTACATGCACGATTTCATTCTAGGAGTATTTTGATAATTTTACCGGGTGTTATAGAAGTGCATACACATAGCTTTATAAAAATTAAAGCATCTCGTTACTCCCTCTTATTCTAATTTTATTTTTCACTTTTTTAAATATCTCAAAAACTTGATAACTCTTACTACTATGATAAATTGTTGATATACTTTGATTTGAATCCAAACATCAAAATATAAATATTTCAAGTAGTTTTACATGACTTTTAATATATTGAATCGTTTTATTTGGTACTCTTCAATAATTTCTTTTAATCTTTTTAAGATATATAAAAGGGTCAATTTATAAAAATAGAATAGAGGGAGTAGCATCGCATTGGACCCGTTTCTAGCCTTGTCGAATCCTAGTCCCACTCTTTTAATCTTAACTTATGTATGATTAATGCATTATTTATTTAAGTCTCTCATATTTTAATTATCAATAAATTAATTAAGGTGGCATGTATTTTAATAATAATTCACTTTTCTTATGTGAGATGTTATAATTCATGAAAAGTATTTAGAATGTTATGTATTGGTGGGTCTTTCAATATTTTGGAGAGCTCATCATTCATGGGATATATGCTGTTATTCGCAACTCGACATTAGTTATTTTTACCAAATCTTTGGTAGTTGGACGTTTTACCATGTGTCAGTCTCTTGATCACTACATTAGGCTCTTCTTTGTATTGCCTAGACCCTTTAGACATATGATTTGGAATCAGTTGGGTTAGTTCTTGTATTCTCCTTGTCCTTATTTTATTTTATTTTATTTTTTTGATTAGCTTTCTCTTTATATTTATATTATTCAAATACGTGAAGCATTTTATTGAGAGCAACCAGGTTAGTCTCCTTTTTCTTTTGTCATCAATATTATCAATTTTTATTTTATTTGACAACCTGAGAATATGCTTGCTTGGTTGAATTAAAAATTTTTGTGGCATGAGTAGCCCAATTTGGGCCCATATTTTTAGCCCATTAGGTTTTATAGTATGTATATAACTTTTACATTAGTTAGAGTAGACATTTTCATTTTTGAAAAAAAAAACTAATCTCCTTCTATTCTCCAAAGCCATCTTCTCCATCTCTGGTGAAACCTCACTGGAAAAATCACCATTTCCAGCCACCAAAACCCCTTTGCTTTCCCGTTCATTACCCCTAGAGTGACAGCACCAAACGATCATCTTCTCCTCGCCGCAACACTAACATAAAACCCCTCCTTTGTTCCCCCACTAAACCCCACCAGTAGCTCACCAAAACCACCATCCTCACATAACAAGAACATAACCAAAATTCAATCGTAAAAGGAGCTCCATCGCAACCCCTTTCTCTATCAAAGACCCCGTCTCGAAACCCATTCACCTTCACCCCTTTCCAATCACCAGTGTCCAAAACCCACCGCAATACCCCCTTTCTTTCTCACCCCTCGCCGAAAACAGCAACCCCAGAAACCCAACAAACAACATCCAAAACTACTAAAAACCCAACAAATCAGATCAGTGTCTAAAACCCTAACCAAAGATTACAATAATGCCGTGAGCTTTAAGCTCCGAGCGACAACAGATCCACCATCGCGATACCAATAGCAGCTCTAATGAAATAGAGCTTCAAGCTTCAGCAATCTCTGAGGAAAAATGACAAGCTCTGACAAAACGGCATCCATGGACTCTGGTGAACAATGCTAGCGATAACCCATTTCCAAACTGACCAAAAAATACTTCTCTCCGGTAACTCCAACTATATATTGGTTGCTCTGTGTTTTGCTTTTCCTTTTGAGAATGTTTGGCTTATTTTATTCTATTTTTGCTTGTGAAATTGATAAGTTCTTTTAAGCTTTTTAGTATGTTGCCGATATTTTACAAATACTTTTGGTTTATGTTACGTTTTCCAACAATTATTCACACTATTCTTGTTTTGTTTCTGAGCACGCATTTTGTTTTAAAATTGGTTTAACACATTGTTATGTTGTTCAGTTATTGTTATCATTTTATTATGATTATCATATGGTGTTATATATTGTTCTATCTTTTATTAAGTTTTATGATTATTTATTAAAATTGGCCAGTGAAATTCTATCCATCAGATTTTTAGGCCTCCCAATTTAAAAATTTAAATTGGCTTTCTAATTATCCTTAAAATTAGGTGGCGACTCCAAAAATAAATTAATCATTTCTAAAAATATTTTTTTATATTCTTTTAATTAATTATTTTTTATGAGTTGTCACAACATTGTGTTTTCGGGATTCATCGACTAACTATAATTTTGGATTTGAAAAATCCTTTATTTTCAATCGGAACCTAATGTTCCTCACATATAAGATATGAGAACCTAAAAATGAGAATACCATTTACAAAGCTTTACTTACCTAATTGTCTCTTTTTTTAGCTGCAATCTATAGTTTATCATCTCTATTTCCTCATTTAACCAAATCTCAATGATAGTTTTGTTTTTGTGTTGACTAGTTTTTTAAGGTTATTATAATGGCACAAGGTGAAATTCCATCAAACAATCTATCATTCGGTAATTTAGCCCTTGATGTTCTAGAACTATAGGCCATTTGATAGTGTGACCTCGTACTACTCTATCAGATTTGGCTTTATCTATTTCAGAAACATAAATGATTCTTAGTAGTCTATATTTGGGCTTGAAGAATTCTTCATTTAGGTAATTCTTCTTGAAAAATTAAAAGTGCAAATTTAGACACTTAAGAATTATTTATGTTTCTGAAACGGATAAAGTCGAATCCAACAGAGGAGTATGCAGTCACACTATCAAGTTGTCACGCCCCAAGCCTACACCCTGGACGTGGCCGACACTCAGAAACCATTTCTGGTCCCAAGCGAACCACTTGGCATGTCTACTGACTCAGCGGAAGACTTAAACAATAGTGGAAAATGTTAGAACCTGTATTGAGGCATTTTGGAACCATTATGAAAGTTGGGACTAGTGTGTCATTCTTGGAAAAATTCAGGACTTAAATAAAATTTTAAGCTAGGTTGCTAAGTTTCATGTGTCCTTATTTGGTTTAATTAGGAGAAGTTTGGGGACTAACATGCAGTTTTTAAAAGTTTAATTCTTGAAGATAATTTTTGGAAGGTCCTTGAAGTGTGTTAATTTCCCATTGGTCCAAGGGTAGGACCAAGATTTTCTTTGGCTTCATCTATATATGTATACCTTGTACAAGAGAACCATTCCATACTTAGCCAAATTTCCAAAACAAGAACACCAAAGAAGGCTTCTCGGGTTACTGTTCATGGGGCACAAAAAAATCACTTTTTGATTATAAAATTATTTTGATGCTACAAGCCTAGTATATTAGACCCCCCAAGTAGCGTGGAAGCGTTGGTTGGCCAAGAAAACACTTTGTTTTGTGAATTGGGCGATTTGAATTCCTTAAAAGGGTTTATAAGGTATGTTGATTTTAATCTTATTTTAAGTAAATTTAAAGCT
>DF369723.1:1740-12962 GCA_000787875.1 Solanum virginianum
CTCTTTAGTCACGTTTTTCTAAAATTAACACTTAGGTCCCAAATCTCCATAACCGTTCCAATGCACAAGAATACGGGTTCTAACATTTAAGACTCCATATCTTGGAAATTTCACTTTGGTCCCCAAACGTTTCCTAATTTAACTTAATAAGGACATGCAAAGGTCCAATTAAGGACATATGAATCCTAACAACTCAAGTTTTAAAAATTCTACTTGAGTTCCTGAATTTTCAATAATGCAACATTAGTCCCAATTTTTTGTAACGGTTCCAATACGCTACAATACGGGTTCTAACACTCATGATGGTGAGAAGATTACTTTTATTTTTCAACTTTGAATGGATTCTTTTATAATTAAATGAAATAAATTTTATTTTTGGTTGATTTAATTAAACAAAGTGTTTATGATATAATGAGGGTCTACATTGTAAATATTTTATGTTAAAATGTATTAATTCCTTTTTTCCTTCTTTAATTAATTACTTCTTCTACTTCAACAAAGAAAAGAAAATTAATCATGAAAGTAAATTACAAACTACTGCTTGAATTTGACCTATACTATCATGTCCAATAGTTCCAAAAAAAAAAACTGTCTAGCAAGTTTAAACTAAAAAAGCTCAAATGCAAAAAGAAAAAAGAAGGAAAACTGCCTCCTTGAAAACATCTCTTAATTTTTTTTTACTTTCTTTGAATTTCAGTTATTGTCCTCCAAATCAAGTTTATTTACAAAATTATTTTAATTTTAAAAGAGTCTGCTCATTCAAGGGTGAAAATTATTTGTACATCTCAATTTTATTTTACAATTTAAATTATTTTCTCAACTTTTGACGATGTTATTTCTCCTCTCTATTTGTTATTTTACTTTTAAAAAGATTTTCTTTTTAATATCTATATCAATATTTATCTCACTCATTTTTTAAAATTCTATTTTTGCTTTTTTAATATCATGATATCTCTATTATAGTTGGTGTTTTTTCATCAGTTTATATTTGCAGTACAAAATGTTAGTAACACAGGTTTATAATCAAGTTTATTTCAAAAATTAACCTCTTTTATTTGTCAATTTTGTATTTATGCAAGTTATTTCACTATAACAGACTTTTCACACCTTGCACAAACTACTTAAATTACCAAAACAACTGAACAACCAAAGAGTAGAAAGGGAGGAAAAAAAAAAGGTCCATGAATGCTTTTAAAAGCTAATGAAAAATGATTTTAAAAATGTCCTTAAATTATGCAAAACTTAATATAAATATATTTCATTAATACTTTAATTCAAAAATATTATTTTTGTCAATAGTTTAGTCAAAAAATAACTCTATTATTAATTAATTAAATTGAAAAAAAATATCATTTTTCTAATAAACATATTATTTTGTGAATTATCTCCCACATTTTTATTAGTTAAACTTGTAAAGGAATTTTACAAGACGAGAAGTAAGAAAAGTGTTCTCTAAAATTAATATTTTTGTTAGGAAAAGAATGTATTTTAAGGGAAAAGAAATAGTGTTTTATAAAAAAAAAGGAAGAAGAAATTTTTAACCCAATTAAAAACAATAGAGACATTTTTGGATCAAACTATCAAATGGCAGATGAATGTTTAGACCAAATAATTAACATATTACATTTTTTAATTAAATTTTGAACAATTTGAAAGTATTTTGACCTATTTTTGTAAAAGCAATAAACTAAAAATGCTCAACTTAACTACATTTAAAAAGAAGAACTTATCTTATATAACTACAATAATAATATTATATTAAATTTAAAATAAGACATGTTTTCTGGCCTAACAGAGAAAAGCCTATGCCCAAAAGGGGAAGACTGCGGTAAAACGGTTTGATATGTTTTCTTTCGTTTATCAGCATGAGGTATAGTAACATTGCAATTATTCCACTTGTTTATTCCCACTATAGTGAAAGATCTTTCACTATAGTCGAAAGAAATATGTGGAATTGATTATACCGCCTACTGATAAAAGGAACACAATATACCAAGCTTGTCCCAGTCAACCTCTCCTTGATCGGGTTTGGTTGATTAGAGGATAACACATCAATCCAATCCTTTATCCCATTTCCTTTTTCTATTCATCACTACCTTGATCTAGCTCATGACACTAGGCAGGATTTAATATTGGCCACCATTAAACAACAAGCAAGACGAAGGAAAATGGGTAGTAAATGCAAGTACCCAACTCAAGAGGCTCAAATAATCCGGGTTATTAAGCTAGGTACTCATGGTTCCCCACAACACCCAAGTTATGGGGGTTTAGCTACTCATAGCTTGGGCAATAACACAAACAATGAATAAAATAAATATAGTTGAGAAATTACCCATGGAAATTGAAGAACAATAAACCACCTTGAGTTTGGATTCACAAGCTTGGAAGATGGAGTTGAATTACAAGTTATTCCAATTCCCAAATTGATTCTTCAAGATAAAACCCTAGTTTTCTGCTCTAAACCCTAAAGATTCTCTCTACAAAATATTCTAGGTATGTGAAATTTGATTCTCCTCTACTAAAAAACCTACCTTATACTATTTACAAAATGGTCCTTAAATAAATTAGAAATTTTGGTCGACAACAGTTACATCTCATAGCGTGAGCTACGAGTCATAATTGGTCTTTCGTAGTCAGCATGTAATGCCTGATGAAGTTACCAAAATCCCCCTAAGATGGAATTGTGTAGATAACACATCTTTCCAAGCTCAGATGAAAATTTTGAGATTGAATTTACGATCAGCACAAAAAACAAGGCGGGAGAGTGGTCTCGACCCGATTTTAGAGCAACCAGATTGAAAAATAATCTTTCGATCTGAAAATCGAGACAATGAGGGTATCCGATAGGGCCACGGAGCCACACTGATATTTTTTTCAACTTTTTGATGGAGTTTGGATTTTCATAAATACACAGGTGCCCTATAGGTCTACGTCGTGGACCTGTTCTAGCAAAGTTCAAAATTTTAAATCTTTTGAGGGGCATTCTGGACTTTTCTCCACCCCTTCTATACTTAACCCACAAGCAATACAAGTCTTTTATGGCCTAAACGAGTTTCAAAAACCTATTCTAAAGTCCCCTATGCAAAAACTAAGTAGAGACCTTGAGCGAAGAAGAGGACAAAGAGTTATGGTTCAAAGGATTGAGGAGAATTTCTTGAGAAATTGATTGTCAAACTCCATACCAAGTATGCAAGGCTACCTAAAGCATTGGATAATGTTCATCCACGTGCCCTTTCATCAATTTGAGTTGAGTTTAGATGTATTAATCGTGTACTTTACACCCTATAATCCTTTAGTCTTAAATTCTTGCATATGTTGGAGTTTCATGAATGTATTTGAGTGAACTTGTGAGACTCATCGCTATTATCATTAGTCATGAATGTATTTCACATGCTTGATATAATAATCCTAACTTTAAGATTTTTATTTCTTAATGATTAAACTGGAATTTGTGCCCAAACTTTGGAAATTAATTAATGTGAACTTGAGAAGTATGTTTTCTTGCTTCATGTGTGCACGTAATGAGTATCCATCATGTTGTATGTGTTGATTATAGATAATGTGATGTTAGTTGACCATAATTCGTGAGAGTCTTACATGATGTGGAGTAGAGTCTTGAGTTGCATTGCATGGAGGATGGTCTTGAGTTATTGGGTTGTTGAGTAATTGAGTTGAGCTACTGAAAACTAAGTTGACTTGTCTGAGTTGAGGTGAAGAGATAAGTTAAAACTAATTTTTATGAGCATATTTTTGTCTTGGAAGGAGTATTAAGCACCTTGTTAGGTGAGGAGAGTTACCCAGAACTACCTTACCAGCATAGGATGGTCGCACAGGATAATTCTGGCGGTCCGAGTCCCCATGGAGGGACACTCTATTAGGATTTGAGGGAGAGGTAGAGGTTGACGCATCTTTTTCCATGGAAAGTTAAGGATAGGTGAGGCAATGATGCCATATTTGTTGTACATCACCAAAACTCATGGTAATGGGAGTTATGTCGGTTAGAGAAATATCCAAGCAACACTTGAGTTGAGCGTATCATTATTTTTTTTTACTAAGTTGCATTTAAATACTAAGTCTATTTCTAAAGCATGATTTTAAACTTAAAAACTTGCATGATTTCTTGAGTCTAGTTATGGGATGAAAAGTTGAGCCTTGAGCTTAGTTGTTGATTGGTTTGAGCCTTATCTGTTTACTTTAGCCTATTTACATACCGTACATTCCACGTATTGATGCCACTTGGCACTACATCATTTCATGATGCAGATACATATGATAGAGGACTTCAGTAGATACACCGTTGAGGTTCAGAGTTCCTGAGTTCCAGAGATGGTGAGCCCTCCTGCATCTTCAACTCCTTCTGCTCCTGATGAACCTGGGAATAGTTAAATTCCCCCAGAACCACCTGTTGATACTACAGTGCAGGAATTGAAAAATGCAATCCAATTATTGACACGAATAGTTGCTAATGGAGCCCTTTTCTTTTACTATGTATTCTACCATTATTGAGTTCGGTAGCCAAGGCCTTTCATGGTACCATCTAGATGTTAGAGGTAGGGCTTTCATAGATATTGAGTAGAGGATATGGAGTATTGTCCATTTCCAAACTTTTGTTATTGAAAAATTCCTTTTAATATATAAAAGACTAAGTTATTTGATTACTTTATGATCTTTTCTTTGAACATTTTTCTTCTGCTGTTGCATATGAGGTGATGATGAGTCCAAGAAGTTCACTTGGGGACTACTAATAGTCTCTGAGTGCCAGCTATACGAAGGGTACCCTTTCGGGGAGTGACAAACCTGGTATCAGAGCCAGGAGTTCAAGTGTCCAAGGAAGTCTATGAAGTTGCGTCTAGTCAAGTCTTGTTTATGTGTGTGTTGTCGACAACACTTCATAAGCAGGAGGCAATAGGATATTAGGAATTGTCTCACTTTGTTCTTATTCCAAATTTGGGCGATAGAGTTAAACTCTACAAAAGCTCTCTTCTGATTAATGCGCTGCTCTAAACCTTTCGACTATGACTCATTCATGAGGTGATAGAGACAATAATGTTCAAACTCTTAATGATAAGATTTCCAGAATAAGTAATTAGAATTGTAGAGAGACTACACCAGGCTTGAGAGAAGCCAACTAGTGTTCTAAGTTGATTGACTAGAAAGAGTGCATTATTGCCCATATGAATCATGCATTTGAGTTAGCTCTAGATGTACCCAGACCCTCTTTTCTTCAAAACTTTATCCCAATGTTACCCATGAGAGAGAACCTTATGTCTCTAAAGAGTTTAATGTTACAACATGAGAGAGTGAGATGTGAGGTCCTATAAACCCTGAGTAGAATTGAGTAATCACTGAGTTGGAAGGATGATGATGGAAAGAAAGGGATGAGATAGCAAGAGTGATGGTTGATTGAGGCTTGTTGTTAGATTTTGTACCTATTCGATAAGTAATAAGGTGATGAGTCGATTCCCATAAGTTGGATGGAAGAGTCGTAAGTACCTTATCATTTTCATGAAGAGATATAGAGGAATTGTTATTGTTAAAATTTGATTAAGTGTGCTCAGGACTAGGGAGAGTTCTACATTGATGTATTCTAATATTTTTATTGTGAGGGTGAGAGGTAGATGTTGAATAGGGGAACGAAGTGCTTCTAATGTGATAGATCTAAATTAAGCTTATGATTTTAAGTGAGAGCTTATTAGACTCATCGAGTTATTAGCTTAGTCAGATAAGGAGATATGATTGAATATGAGAGTGGTACTGAGTTATGAGAAAGGGATGTGTTGATTGAAGTTATTGGGTTGTTGAGTAATTGAGTTGAGCTACTGAAAACTAAGTTGACTTGTCTGAGTTGAGGTGAAGAGATAAGTTAAAACTAATTTTTATGAGCATATTTTCTTTTAGTGGGCTCATGTTCCCTAAATTTTTACCTACTAGTTGTAAATTGGCATTAGAGAGGTGTGGGATAGATAAAAATGTTAGTACTAGACCCTAAGCTTGAATTTTGAGGACTAGTGTTAAAGTGGAGATAGCATCGTGAGAGTGATAGTCTTATTTGGAGATTTTCTCTAAGAGGCTTGCCATAGCGTATGTTCGAGATGAAGATGTTGATTTGTGAGAAAGTCATGATATGGGCAGGGTACAAGTGCCCCTTAGGCAAGACGAGTGAGACAAGGATATATCAATAGATTAGAAGAGGCTTGAGAAATGTATCCATGATTGTGTAAAAATGTGTGAAGCTCTGAGTTATGACAGCTATAAGAATCTAAATAGTTTATTTGAGTTCTCAATATGGAGTAGGCTGATGTAAGCATTCTGTGTTATCCGGAGCCACTAAGTTGATTAGGGCTTATGGATAGATGATGATGAGTATCCCTTTATAGTAAATGTCACGACCCAACCCCGTGGGCCAAGACTAGTGCCCAAAGTGGGCACCCAAACACAATCACCAAATCGAATTTCAAATAGATGGCTTATGTTCACAAAAATTTCGGCAGAGTTTCTTTTGTTTTATATATTAATCCAAAATAACCCTACACTCAGAAATATTCTAACAGATGCAACGCAGAATAAACAGAACATCATATACATATAGAATGGCCGACAAAGCCATAATGGCGGGGAAACCGCTCAACATACACATCCTATATGTCTAGTCATATACACTGGGCACAACCCACACATATATATGCATCCACAGACCTCTAATCAGACTGACAGAATCATAGGATGGGACAGGGTCCTGCCGTACCCTTGAGTAAACATGTATACACAATAACAGAGAATGTATATGCCAAAAACAGGCTCCAGAGTAAGGGAGCACTTTAAATAGTAGAAGGAGGTCTTAAGTTGATGGGTCAGTAACTGCTAATCAGTACCTGCGGGCATGAAACGTAGCCCCTAAAGAAAAGGGAGGTCAGTACGAAATACGTACCAAGTATGTAAAGCAGAATATACAAAATATAAATCAGAGTAATAACTGAAGCAAAATTATAGTAAACCAGTGCATATCAAAAACATCCAAAATACTCACTTTCTAGAATGCATCAGAAATCTCAGGGTTTATCAGAAGTTATAGTAAACTGGTGCATATCCAAAACATCCAAAATACTCACTTTCCAGAATATACAGAGTATGAACTAAGGGATAACCGAAACAAAAGTACAAAAATCAAGTGCATATCCAAAAATATCAAATGTCTACTTTCAAGATTCCAATCATGCATAGGCGTAAGAAATATGGTCGCCCACCCGTTAATGGCGCCATAACACTAGAAAGTTGCAAAATCTCCGAATCTCTGTCGCATATCAAATACAGGATAGGTGAGCCCAGCGCTACATATCCTTATCACATATCAAATACAGGATAGGTGAGCCAACCGCTATGTATCGTCGTCCACGTACTCACACAGCCTATACCATAACCAAAAATAGGATAAGTGAGCCAGGCGCTACATATCGCCATCCCTGAACTTACCCAACCACAATATAACGCGCAAGTGAGCCAGGTGTTACGTATCGTCATATCTTTGTACTCCCGCGCCAGTGAGCTAGGTGTTACGTATCGCCATATCCCTGTAATCACATATCATACATCATAACACAGAAATGGCATAAGTGAGTCGGGCGCTACGTACTGCCGTCCCCATACTCACCCAGCATAGCATAACACCCAACACCACATAACAGATAAGTGAGTTGGGCGTTACCTACCGCCATCCCCGTACTCACTTCCCAAATCCAACATAACTCCGGAGTATATCAAAATGCGCATGACAATTTAACCGGCCCGAGAACCGGTGAACGATATCAAGATGGGCACGAGCAGAGTAGTGAGTAATCATATGCATAAAATCATTATCATAAATTCAAAGGATAAGTAAAATATTCATAGCTGAAATCAGAATAATATTTATTACAACTCCTTTTAAAATTTACCAACATCGCATAAAGGACAACACGGGACCCATGGCCAGTGGGAACCCGAACTGGCCCAGCCTACGGAGAACATACTCATCCTAAATCATACAAACTTCTACAAGGCATTTCAAAATGGTTTTTGAGGCAATCCGAGCTTCCTATCAAAAGTTACCAATTAGCTAAGGACTTCTTAGCGTTAAATTTCAAATTTGCCCTTAATTTTACGAAAAACTCGACAGCATTTCCCCTTAAAATAAGCCACCGAGAATCCATCTTGGCTCAATCAATCAATCAACAACAACAACAACAACCACCTAACAACATCAAGAATCAATTCCAATGCCAATATAACAACAATAACTTCTCCATATAAACATGTAAATGGTTCCCAATACTTTCTTCACTCTACAATGATCATAGTATACTACATAAGCAACAATTCATAATTCCAACATAATATAACACTACACAACACCTCCTTTTACACATTTACCACACGACCACACCCAACATACATGTAATTCCTTTACAACCTTCCATATTTCATAATTTTCCTTCATTTTAAGATACTACAACTTATATAGAACCTTCACAACAAATAAAATAACATTAAACCATACCTTTTCTTTTCAACTTCACACTTGAGCTAAGGTTTCCAAAGATGAAGAAAAAGATGTTTTCTTGCTCCAACAACACCTTCAAGCTACTTAGGGGACTCAATATAGTAGGCTTGTAACATCAAAATAATTTTAGAGTGAAGAAAAATGAATTTCAAAATTTTCATACCTTGGCAGAATGTTCTTCAAGCTTTCCCAACGTTGCTTTTCTTTTTTTAAGTCTCTTTTTTTTCTAAGTAAGAATGAAAGAAGATAAGGAAATAATGTGATAAATCTTATACACACACATATATTTATATATATATCAAGACTTGCCAAGTGTACCACACTTGGTCCAATTGAAACTCAACACGAATCAAGTGGCCCCTACCTAATCTTCAAGAACCATCTTTCAAAAATTCCACTTTGGCTCCAAACTTTCTAATAATACCACTTTGGTCCTAAATTTTCCAATAATGCTACTTTGGTCCTAAACTTTGCCTAATTATTTCAATGTACGAAATACGAGTTCTATAATAATACCACTTTGATCCCGAACATTGCAATAATGCTACTTTGGTCTCAACTTTCCCAATAATACCACTTTGGTCCTAAACTTCCCAATAATACCACTTTGGTTCCAAAATTTTGTAACTGTTCTAATGCACGAAATGCGGGTTCTAACATCCTTCCCCTCTTTAGAACATTCGTCCTCGAATTTTAAACCAATCTTACGAACCACATGAACAACTTAAGGGGAGTTTCCTTTCAATAACCACAATAACACACCCACTACAGACTTGCCCTTCCGGGCAGCTGGGGTCTTTCTTGAAAGCATTTCTAAAACCAAAATAATCTGTCAGAAGAGGAGTTATCCTGATAATATCGCTCTATCACATGATCTAAGATCAGAAAGAAGAGTAACATCCTAAATGTCCTGTGGCCTCCTGTTTATAGATGTGGGGCCTGACACACCGATAAATAAGACTCTACTAGACACGGTCTGTGGACACTCCGAGGATGAATCACTTTGATACCACTTCTGTCAAGACCCAACCCCATGGACCAAGACTAGTGCCCGAAGTGGGCACCTAAACACAATCACCAAATCAAATTTCAAATAGATGGCTTATGTTCACAAAAATTTTGGCAGAATTTCTTTTGTTTTATATACTAACCCAAAACAACCCTGCACTCAGAAATATTCTAACAGACGCAAAGCAGAATAAACAAAATATCATATACATATAGAATGGCTGACAAGGCCACAATGGCGGGTAAACCGCTCAACATACACATCCTACATGT
Organism: Solanum virginianum; assembly: GCA_000787875.1. Classification (NCBI taxonomy): domain Eukaryota; kingdom Viridiplantae; phylum Streptophyta; class Magnoliopsida; order Solanales; family Solanaceae; genus Solanum; species Solanum virginianum. Next base: position 11,558 of record DF369723.1, read on the forward strand.
CTAGTCATATATACACTAGGCACAACCCACATATATATGCATCCACAGACCTCTAATCCAACTGATAGAATCATAGGATGGAACAGGGCCCCACCGTACCTTTGAGTAAACATGTATGCATAATAATAGAGAATAAATATGCCAAAAACAGGCTCTGGAGTAGGGGAGCACTTCAAACAGCAGAAGGAGGTCCTAAGCTGATGAGTCAGTAACTGCTCGTCAGTACCTGCGGGCATGAAACGCAGCACCTGAAGAAAGAGGGGGTTAGTACGAAATACGTATCGAGTATATAAAGCAGAATATACAAAATATAAATCAGAGTAATAACTGAAGCAAAATTATAGTAAACCGGTGCATATCTAAAACATCCAAAATAGTCACTTTCCAGAATGTACAGAGTATGAACTGAGGGATAACTGAAACAAAAGTACAGAAATCACGTGCATATCTAAAAATATCAAAATTTCTACTTTCAAGATTCCAATCATGCATAGGCGCAAGAAATATGGATGCCCGCCCGTCAATGGCGCCACAACACTAGATTGTTGCAAAATCTTTGAATCCCTATAACATATCAAATACAGGATAGGTGAGTCAGGCGCTACGTATCGCTGCCCCCGTACTCACCCAGCCCATACCATAACCAGAAATAGGATAAGTGAGCTAAGCACTACGTATCGCCGTCCGTACACTCACCCAACCACAACATAATGCGCAAGTGAGCCAGGTATTACGTATCGCCATATCCCTGTACTCCCGCGCCAGTGAGCTAGATGTTACGTATCGCTATATCCCTGTACTCACATATCATACATCACAACACAGAAAAAGCATAAGTGAGTTGGGCGTTACGTACATCCGTCCTCATACTCACCCAGTGTAGCATAACACCCTACACCATATAACAGACAAGTGAGTCGGGCGCTACATACCGCCATCCCCGTACTCGCTGCCTAAATCCAACATAACTCCTAATTGTATCAAAATGCGCATGACAATATAATCGGCTCGAGAATCGGTGAATGATATAAAGATGGGAACGAGCAGAGTAGTGAGTAATCATATACATAAAATCATTATCATAAATTCAAAGGATAAGTAAAATATTCATAGCTGAAATCAGAATAATATTTATTACAACTCTTTTCAAAATTTACCAGCATCATATACAAGGCGGTGCGGGACCCATGGCCGGTGGGAACCCGAACTGACCTAACCTACGGAGAACGTACTTATCTTGAATCATACAGACTCCTACGAGGCATTTTAAAATGGTTTTCGAGGCAATCCAAGCTTCCTATCAAAAGTTAAGGACATTTATAGTTTCCAAAATCATTAAAACATAAATTCTTGCAAAATTTATCAAACTTTTACATATTCTTGCAACTTATAAATTTTAAAAAAC
>DF369721.1:0-11008 GCA_000787875.1 Solanum virginianum
GTTTGTACTTCCTGCTTTACATATTCAATACATATTTCGTACTGACCTCCTTTCTTCGGGGGCTGCGTTTCATGCCCGCAAGTACAGACGCGCAAAGTAGCAGGCCACCAGTCTCGGATCCCTGTCTAACTTTTGAAGAGCTCCTTTGCTTTGGAGCAACTACTTGGTACATATGCTACCTCTTTATTTTGTACTATGTTCATTTGAGGGTACGACGGGGCCCTGTCCCGTCTTTTGATTCAGTCTGGGAATTTTCTGTATGCAGGTGGGTTGTCAGTAAAACAGAGGAAACTCTGCCAAAATTTCTGTAAATAGGTTAGTTATTATAACTAGATTCTGGCTTAGCAAGTTGTGTCTGAGTACCCCAATCGGGTACTAGTCACGGCCCATAGGTTGGGTCGTGACATAATAATAAAGTTCAAAACATACACACCAATGATCCAACAACTAATATAATTGTTAGTGCATGTTTCTCTTAACCAAAAAAAATAGACATATGAAAAATTAATTTTTGGGAGAATCTTCTGAAACAACTTGATTAGGAACTATAGGTATCGTCGATGATGGGCCATCAACAGGAGTATATATCTGATTGATGTGATGGTGAAGAAATCTCACTGCGTATGTGCTCAACTAATATAGGAATCATGTGATTAGTCAATGTAGGAATCAATCGTTTCTTCCAAATTTTCCATCGGTGCAGATTGAAAAATAGGCGGTGGTACTGATGATGAAGCATCAGAAAAAGATAGTAATACTAAGATTTTGTCTATAGTAACATTTTGCTTGAGATCCAAGACCATATATTTTTCTCTTCTTTTCTCCACCCGCGACTTGATAATATGCTTCACATTGATCAATATCAGATTGAGACTCATTTTTTCACGCAATATTTCTTCATATCTTTCCTGTAATGAGTAATTAAATTAAAATAATTAAGATACTAGCTAAAACTATTTGGTTTAACCAAATAAAAAGAACATGGATATCAAAAGTTAATAAGTTTATAAATTTTACTTACATGGACAATTCATGCACGCTTATCAACAAAAGATTTTCTATCATGACCATGTGAGTGAACGTGCAAAAGTAGCTCACTTGGTGTTGGGTCTCGACCCTTTTCAATAGCCTATCCAAAAAAAAACATAGAGAATGAAAAAAAATCTATATTGATCATAATATTAATAAGAACAGGAACATGATTACAAAACTCTCAAACTACTAAATCACACTAAAAATATTGAAATTACTAGTAATTAAAGGATAGAGATAAAAATAGGATGAGAAGTTTAGAACTCTAGAAAGAAGATAACTTGTACAAGTGTATTGAGCAGACGATTGTTTTGTTGCATGCATTTCCATCCGTGGCAATAATCTTTAAGTAGAATATAGAAATTTATACATATATAGTCCCTTAAATTAAATATAGCACACAGACAACAATCATACAACCACCAAACTTGCACATTAATAGTAGTACTGCACACAACATTAACACCATTACACCAAGCTAGCTATCATTTAGAAATGTAGCTGCCAGTACTATGTTGTTCTTGTTTTTATTTCAAGAAACCAAGTCTATTTCCAGTTTCAAGTTGTTCTTGTTTTTATTTCATTTGCGGAGGATTATGTTCTGATGCACATTTTCTTCTGAATGTGCAAGTTTGACCCACTTCATTGACCACTAGGTCACCCCATGGATGCTCAAGGGGAATAGGACAACAAAACAGTAAAAGCTCCTACCATTTCCATTTCTCAAAATGACAAAGAATAAGTCCACAAACAAGTATGCCCTTAATTGAATTCAAAATTCAAATAAGACGACAAGAATACTTTTTTGCTTGAAAAAGGACACTACATTTTCAGTTTCTTTTCTAATTCAGAGAGAAGGATTAACAAAAATATTTCACTCTTCCCAAAGCCCAAATGATAAATTCATGCTCAAACAGATGGCTCAAAACATGGAAAACAAATAGAACAAACGAATAAATCCAAGTGATACAGAGACAAAAGCACAAATGAGGTTACAAATACAAGTGAGAATTTAACAAAGAACAAAACTTTAGTGACCAAAAACATACAGGAAATTATAAAGAACATGTTCTCACAGCCATACATTCCATAGGACAGCAGGAGCACTACTTAAGAGTGTCCTATGCAATACAGCAAATGGAAAACTCATAATTATTTCAAAAAAAAAGCATAACATACCCCTTCCTTTTCAATTTGTTTGAACAACTTTCCTTTTGAATCCATTTCCAAAAAACTGTCTTTTTGCCTTTTTTTAGCGACTGGCTTTTTTTAACTTTCCTCGTGAAGTGATTAAAAGACATTTTGATACATTCTACATATTTCTAAATTAAGTCTTCTTTACTTCCCTAAATTTTGTGCCTAGTCAAAATAGGTCAATCAAATTCAGACAGACTCAAATAGAGTCCAGAAAATGAAATAGGGAAGAAATCCAAATATCACTTCCTTACAGCAGTCCATAAAAAACATACCAAAAAAGAACATACAAGTGATAAACCCCTCAAAGACACAGCATTCAGTTGACACACACTGCTTATATACATAGAAGAAAAAGGATAAACCCATCATAACTTCACAACACCACAAAAATAAGCTAACAAGCACTAGAAAAAGCACAAAAAAGTTAAATAAGGCAGAGAAAAACATCAACGAGAAAAACTCATAACCAAAGCAACAGTCAATCAGATCTAATCATCCACTGACCTCACTTAACACTAGAACAATCAGAGAATTAATGTAAAGTAAAAACCTTGTATCAATAAAGTAAAAACCCTAGATCGAACAAACCAGCTAAATCTAAAATGCAAAACTAACAGATATTCATTAAAATCATAGACGAACAACACAGAAATGTATACCTCAAAACTGCCGTCGATACATAAGAAAATGTGCATCAGAACATAACTACTGACAACTCTAAAATCGAATGTCTCTAAAACACAAAATAATGAAATCGTCACGTGGTCATCTACTAAAGCAGCTCTATATTAACTAGAATAACAAGTCAACACAAAGGTCAGGCATGCCAAACATATTCCATCTATGGCATGCTTTTTTTAAACTTAAAATGAACATCATCCTAACAGTTATTGACTAATGACTGTATCTACACTTCACCACTTAAATTAAACATTGAGAATTTCCAGTTAGGAAAACCTATACATCCCTGAAAGCATATTACACGTAACATTTTAGCATTTTCTAAAATATATAATGCCTCAAATATATACTTACAAGTTTCTTGCGACATTTCGCAATGGTGATAGAGCCATCTGTGTGTGTTCCAGCAGCAATTTCTCTTCCACCACGATGATTTTTTGCATTTGTTTCATACTTTTTAACATTCTCAGGAGCTTGCAAAATTCTCATCCAATTTTTCCACACTGTATCAATTACATATCCCGGATTAGTTCTTTTCTTTTTAATTCTAGAAATAAAGTCCCTATATCGTTGTACTGCCTTAATTTCTCACTGTCTCTTCACTGCATTTTCAGTAATTGAAGAGTCCCAATAGAATTCCTTCTAAAATTAATTTGTAAATGAATAATGTTAATATTATGTCTATAAAAAGTTCATGACTTTTTTAAACTCAATTATAATGAAATTACTGTAACACCCCGTAAAATTTCTAAATACCCCTAAAATACATCATGCGCACAACGCATCTTTCCAAGCTCTCATGAAAAATTTGAGATCGGATTTGCGATCAGTGCGAAAAACTAAGTCAGAAATGGTCTAGACTTGACTTTAACGCGAAAAAGGGCGAATTATTTTTTTAAAGAAAGCCAAAAATAGTGGGGTTTCCGCAACCCTTCAGAGACACGGAGAGGATGCGGAACCACACTTCGTGTTTTTTCAAAAAATTTACGAAAACTGAGAATTTCGCAAAAAATTGTAAAATTACAATAGTGCGCGGGGAAATTGTTTTTTTTCTTTTAATTCGGGAAGGGAAATTTGTAGTTCCTGATATATTTTTATATCCCCAATACGGTTTTAAAACATATTTTCGTACAAAAGGGTTTTAAACCCATAAATCTTCTAAGGTGTTTACTCTAATTCTAAGAGAGAAGAAGGAGAGACAAGTGAGGGTTTCCAGAGGAGATTCAAAATTCCTTGAAGATTCGTCATTCTTAGGTATGTAAAGGCTACCTAAAAGCATGGAATTGATTTTTCTTGTGCCAATGTAGAGTTAGGATAAAAATTCATGTCTAGAAGTCGTGATTTATGATTTCTTAAAAGTTCTTGAATAACTATTTTAAATTCTTGTATATTATCTTGAGTTCTTGTTTTCATTCTTTAAACTATAATTTCCTATCCTAAATTGATGATCATCATGTTTAAAGTTTACTGTATATTTACATTACTATGTGATTATGATTTAACCCTTGAAATTTCTCTCTGTAAAGACTTGAATAATAAACTTAGGGGGATGTCTAGAGCGTTGAATGTTTGAATATGATATCTGACTGAGTCTGAGTCCTGAGGTGAGTGTGTTGATGACTGTGATAGATGAAATTATTATTGATACAGTTGAATGAGTATATTTCCCTTAAATTGGGTAGATAGTCTTGCCCGTAGAGGTTGGATGATGAGAGTTCTTGATGGATTAATAGATTTATGGGCATGTTGAGTTCTGGGAGGAGTATAAGCACTGAAATGGGTAAGATGTGAGTCTCACTCGAACCCATTATCTACTGGCCAACGTAGGATAGGATTGGACCGTGAAAATGGATCTTTCCTTTGTCCCAAAAGAGGACTTGACAGACTTTTGGATCCACTGACAGACTCGTCCTTTAATTCAGCAAGGTACTGGGAAGATATGGCAATGACATCTCTTCGTTGTATCACTATCGGCTCATAAGTAGTGGTTTTCGGTTATAGAAACTCCCAGATAGGTTTCATGATAATAGAACTCTGATGTGATTTGATTGTTTGATGTTGATGGATAGTGAGGTTATAGAGTGACTTTTGTTATCTATTATATTTACTTACGATAGACTAATATTGATAGTATGATCCCACATATGAGATATCATTTATTTCATTATGTTATTTTCTTCCACCAGTGAATGGATTGGACGATGGCAATGAGACTAGGTGGTCCACTTAGGGACTAGTAATAGTTTTTGAGTGTCAGTCACGTCTAGGGTACCCTTCCGGGGCCTCACAAACTTGGTATCAGAGTCCAGAGTTCGACTATCCTAGGGAGTCTATGAAGCATTGTCTCATATAGTTTTGTTTGTGGGTTTGTTGTGCACCACACTTCATAAGCAGAAGGCTATAGGATATTAGGAAGTGTTACCTTTCTTCAATGATCTGATATCGTGCTATAAAGTTAACTTGTGAAATCCTGCTTTTAACTCGTGCATTTTACGCTTACAGAAAATACCATCCAAAAGAACTGCCGCTCAGAGAGATGCCCTCAGCTCCTGTTACTGAGAACACCTAACGGGAGGCTCCAATTCAGACTGAGGCTAGGAGAAGGGGATGCCTCGCTAGGGCTACTGAGGTCCCTCAGGCGCCCCCTGCTCAGCCCCAGCCAGCTCCTACTACTGAGGCAGAATTTAGAGGAGCCATCGCCATGATGACTCAGTTGGTGGCCTCCCAGGGAAATAACCATGGTTCTCAGGCTCTTAGTTCTAGCTCACAGGAGCCCTCAGCTGTAACCCGGCTCAGGGACTTTTTGAGGATGAACCCGCCTGTGTATACGGGGTCAAATATGGAAGAGGTGAGGATTTAGAGCCTGCAACATAGGAGGAGTTAGGAGCCGCCTTCCTTGATCACTTCTTTCCTTAAGAGTTGAGGGAGGCGAAAGTGGATGAGTTTGTGAATTTGAAATAGGGAGGGACGGCAGTGGAGAAGTATGGCCTTAAGTGCACCAAACTGTCGATGTATGCTCCAGAGATGGTGAAGGAAATACAGACGAGGATGAGGAGGTTTGTGTCTTGCCTGGCTAGACACATGCAGAAAGAGTGTAAGACTGCCTTGCTGATTCCTGGTATGGACATATCTAGACATATAGTGTATGTACATCAGACAGAGGGGACAAGAAGAGGGATAGAGAAGAGCATTTAAGCAGAAAGATGAAGGCAGTGGGACATGAGCCTAGCCCGCAGAGACAGCATAGAGGTGCCAAATCTTATTTTCAGAAGAGATCATCATATCCTGCACCATCAACAATAAGTGTGCCTGTGTAGCCAACCAAGTAGGATCAGAAATCTCAGGGTTTATCAGAATTTCAGGACCCCAGATGCCCAATTTCAGGCTAGTGCGACTCAAGGTATAAGGGGAAAACCACCTTACAACAAGTGTGGTAAGCTTCACCTGGGTGAGTGTCGTGTTGGCAAAGATGTGTGTTATATATGTGGTCAGGCTGGTCATTTCAGTTTTGAGTGTCCAAAGAGGAGGCAAGGTGAGGGGAGTGGCAGAGCTCAGTCTTCGACAGCACCTCCAGCAGGTAACCAGCAGAGGGGTACTACTACTACGGGTACAGAAGGCGAGACAAACCATCTGTATGCTATATGTAACCGACAAGAGTGTGACTCATAAGGGTATACTTTGTGTTTTTACTTATGATTGTTATGCATTGATTGATCCAGGTGCCACGTTGTCTTTTGTGACCCATTATGTGGCTAGTAAGTTTAGGGTTCTTCCGGAGTATTTGCATGAACCCTTTTCTATCTCTACTCCTATTGGTGAGTCTATCCTAGCTGAGAGAGTTTACAGGGACTGTGTAGTGTCTATTTATCATAGAGACACTTTAGCTAATTTGGTAGAGTTGGAGATGGTTGATTTCGACATAATAATGGGCATGGAATGGCTCAATGCTTGTTATGCTTTTGTCTATTGCAGAACCCGAATTGTTAAATTTCAATTTACTAATGAGCCTATCTTAGAGTGGAAAGGGAGTTCTGTTGCCCTTAAGGATAAATTCATAGCCTATCTTAGAGCTAAAAAGTTGATATCCAAGGGTTGTATTTACCACTTCGTGCGAGTGAAGTCTGATGATGTTGAGTCTTTTACTCTTGAGTCAGTCCCGATAGTGAATGAGTTTCCCAAGGTCTTTCTTGATGATCTTTTTGGAGTCCCTCTTGATAGGGAGATTGACTTTGGGATTGATGTTCTTCCCAAGACCAAACCTATCTCAATTCCATCCTATAGAATGGCCCCCACAGAGTTGAAAGAATTGAAAGAGCAATTGAAAGACTTGTTAGAGAAAGGTTTCGTAAGGCCTAGTTCCTATAGAATGCCTCCTCCCCAAAGAGTTGAAAGAATTTAAAGAGCAATTGAAAGACTTGTTAGAGAAAGGTTTCATAAGGCCTAGGCCTAGTGTCTCACCTTGGGGTGCTCCCATCCTATTCGTGCACAGTAAAGATGGGTCCTTGAGGATGTGTATAGACTACACGTAGTTGAATAAAGTTACCATAAAGAATAAGTATCTTCTTCCTAGAATAGATGATCTCTTTGATGAGTTTCAGGGTGCTACTTGTTTCTCTAAAATAGACCTCAAATCGGGTTACCATCAGTTGAAGGTGAGGGAAAGTGATATTCCTAAGACAACCTTTAGGACTAGTATGGGGATTTTGAGTTCTTGGTCATATCCTTCAGGTTGACAAATACACTTGCAGCTTCTATGGACTTGATGAATAGGGTATTGTGACTATATCTTGACATGTTCGTGATCGTGTTTATTGATAACATCCTAGTATATTCGACGAATGAAGCAGAGCATATTAATCACCTTAGAGTGGTTTTGTAAATACGCAAAGATCATGAGTTGTATGCAAAATTCTCCAAGTGTGAGTTTTGGCTCAAGTTAGTGGCTTTCTTAGGCCATGTTATTTCGGGAGATGGCATTCGGGTGGATAGACAAAAGATTGAGGTGGTTAAGAACTGGCCAAGATGTCACGACCCAACCCCGTGGGCCAAGACTAGTGCCCGAAGTGGGCACCCAAATACAATTACAAAGCCGAATTTCAAATGGATGACTTATGTTCACAAAAATTTTGGTAGAGTTTCTTTTGTTTTATATACTAACCCAAAATAACCCTGTACTTAGAAAATTGCAACAGATGCAACGCAGAATAAACAAAACATCATATACATATAGAATGGCTGACAAGGCCACAATGGCGATACTTAGAAAAGTTCTAATAGATGCAACGCAGAATAAATAGACCATCATATACATATAAAATGGCCAACAAGGCCACAATGGCTGGTAAACCGCTCAACATACACATCCTTCATCTCTAGTCATATACACTGGGCACAACCCATATATATACGCATCCACAGACCTCTAATCCAACTAACAGAATCATAGGACGGGATAGGGCCCCGTCGTACCCTTGAGTAAACATATATGCACAATAACAAAGAATATATATGCCAAAAACAGGCTTCGGAGTAGGGGAGCACTTCAAACAGCAGAAGGAGGTCCTAAGCTGATGGGTCAGTAACTGCTCGTAGGTCCTGCGGGTACGAAGTACGTACCGAATATGTGAAGCAGAATGTACAAAATATAAGTCAGAGTAATAGCTGAAGCAAATTTATAGTAAACCGGAGTCCTGAAGAAAAAAGGGTTAGTACAAAATACGTACCAAGTATGTAAAGCAGAATATACAAAATATAAATCAAAGTAATAACTGAAGCAAAATTATAGTAAACCAGTGCATATCAAAAACATCCAAAATACTCACTTTCTAGAATGCACAGAGTATGAACTGAGGGATAACTGAAACAAAAGTACATAAGTCAAGTGCATATCCAAAAATATCAAAATGTCTACTTTCAAGGTACTAATCATGCATAGGCACAAGAAATATGATCGACCGCCCATCAATGGCGCCATAATATCAGAAAGCTGTAAAATCTTCAAATTCCTGTCACATAACAAATACAGGATAGGTGAGCCAGGCACTACGTATCGCTGTCCCCGTACTCACCCAACCCATACCATAACCAGAAATAGAATAAGTGAGACAGGCGCTATGTATCGTTGTCACTGCACTCACCCAACCACAACATAATGTGCAAGTAAGCCAGGTGACACGTATCACTATATCCCTATACTCCCGCGCTAGTGAACTAGGTGTTACGTATCGCCATATCCCTGTACTCATATATCATACATCACAACACAGAAATAGCATAAGTGAGTCAGGCGCTACATACCGCCATCCCCATACTCACCCAACGTAGCATAGCACTCAATACCATATAACAGACAAGTGAGCCGGGTGCTACATATCGCTGTCCTCGTACTCGCTTCCCAAATCCAACATAACTTCGGAGTGTATCAAAATGCGCACGATAATTAACCAGTCCGAGAACTGGTGAACGAGATCATAATAGGCACGAGCAGAGTAGTGAGTAACTATATGCATAAAATCATTATCATTATTAGAACCCGCATCTCGTGCATTGGAAAGTTTGGGACCAAAGTAGTATTATTAGAAAGTTTGGAACCAAAGTGGCATTATTGGAAGTATAGGGCCAAAGTGGAATTTTTGAAAGTTGATTCTAGAAGATTAGGTGGGTCTCACTTGATTGGTGTTGAGTTTTGATTGGACCAAGTGTGGTACACTTGGCAAGTCTTGTTTGTATATATATATACACACACACACACACACAAGATCATCTCTACATTCTCTACACATTTCCATACTTAGGAAATTTAGCCACAAAATAAGAACAGAGCAAAGAAGGCTCTCGGCCTCTCCTAGGAAAATTGGAAATTTATTTTTCTTTACTCTAAAATTATTTTGAGGATACCCCCACAAAAAGGGGATCAGCAAAGACGGCTCTCGGCCTCTCCTAGGAAAATTGGAAATTTATTTTTCTTTACTCTAAAATTATTTTGAGGATACAAACCTACTATATTGAGACTGTTAAGGAGCGTGAAGAAGTTGTTGGAGCAAGAAAACATTTCTTTCCTCACTTTTGGCAACTCTACCTCAAGTGTGAAGTTGAAAGGAAAAGGTATAATTTAATCGTATTTTATGTGTTATGAAGGTTGTATATATGTTGTAGTATGTTAAAATGAAGAAATTGTTGAAAGGAAAAGGTATAATTTAATCGTATTTTATGTGTTATGAAGGTTGTATATATGTTGTAGTATGTTAAAATGAAGAAATATCATGAAATATAGCATGTTGGAAAGGGGTTGTAAATAATGATGTGGGTCGAATTGGTATATGCATGTGTATGGTGTTATATTATATTGGAACCATGAATTTATATTTAATTAGCATGAGTATGATCCTTGTGGGGTGAAGAAAGTATTGGAAACTATTTATATATATACATAGTGTGTTGAGGCCGAAGAAGAGTATATATACTATGTTATGTAGTGTCGTGTTGTGTTGGAATTTATTAATTGATGTTTAGTTAGTGTAATATGATCATTATGAGGTGAAGCAAGGATTTGGAAACCATTTACATGTTTATGTAGAGTGTTGGTGCCAAATGGGTATATGTATGTTATATAGTGTTATGTTGTATGAGAATTATGAATTGGTGCCTAGTTGATGTATTATGATCATTGTAGCGTGAAGGAATGGATGGAAATCATCTACAAGTATATGTATGTATGTTGTCCAGTTTTTGTAAGTATGATTAAATGATGATACTTGGTGTTACTGTTGTTAAAATGACATTTGAAATGATTGTTGATTTTGTTGGGTTGTTGTTGTTGTTGTTGATTGATTTGAGCCGAGATGGATTCTCAGGGTGGATTATTTTTAAGGGGAGATGCTGCCCAAATTTTTGTAAAATTAGGGGCAAAAATTAGAATATAATGCCCCACAAGTCTTTAGCTAATTATTTTGCATCGTTGTAAATTGTTTGTAGACTTTGGACGTCCCGAAGCATAAGTTGGATTGAGTTTGCATTTGGATTGGTTTGGAGGGCTTTTGAGGTATGTAAAGCACCCCCTTTCCTTTTGACATGTCCTAGTTCATAGGCACAAGAAATA
>DF369718.1:3445-14249 GCA_000787875.1 Solanum virginianum
CAAACGCTCCGTATAAACTTCTAGCATCAAAACGCTATATTTTTTCATCACCAAGGCTCACATTCGACCAACCCAACAAAGGATGTCTATCCACCATTTCTAATGTTAATTTCACCCCACAAGGATCATTTCAAGCTAATTAAACCTACACATACGCAATTTAAACAACAAAGTCATATTTGCCTTTATAAAAACCTAATTCGAACTAAATATTCCACAATCTCAAAACTCAATCATTCAAGCCAATTTTCTTGGTTATTATACTCATTTAACAATCCTTTAACCATTTACAAGCTTCAATTTAACTCACAAGAAGAGAAAATTCACTTACCTTCAAAATTAGTTCACTACTTTACAACTTCGATTCGAACTTTCCAAGTATTTTCTTGCCGAATTATTGCTTCTACGATACTTGGGGGATCCAATATGCTAGCTTGAAGGCTTAAATTTAGAAGAAGAACAAAATTTTGCAATTTTGGGAAGGGTACTGTAGCAAAGCACTGTAGCAACCCGAGAAGGGTTGCTAGTGTAGCTTCTCTTCCCATTTTTTTCTAAGTCTAAAATGACTTCTTTGCTTCACATATATACATATATATAAAGGGAACCAAGGGAAGAAAATATCTTGTGCCTTCTTATACACATACATATACATATGTAATAACACATGGCCCTTCCATAATTCATATTTTGGTCTAATTAAAACTTGGGCCAATCACAAAGTTAGACACTTGAAAAAAATCTAGAATTATAATTTTCAACATATAAACATATAGTATAAGGTCTTGCAAGAGTACACTTGTAACTATAAATATTCATAAGTTTCTATATCCATACTTATGTGTAAATTTCAATTTAGATTCTCAACCTCTTCCAAAAACCCTTAGGTGTCAAGTTTTTCGAAAATAATGATATCGGTCCCAAAGTTCGTAATGGGTTCCAAAACGCTAACATATGGGTTCTAACACTATGAGGGATTCTAGTATTGTTTATATATTTATATTTTAGTTGTTCTCTTGTTATTTCTTTTGTTGTATTATCTATTTTGTTTGGATCTCTACTCTTAAATCTATCACTTGTTGTTCCTTGCGGGGTAGCTTACCTAATGACAAGGGTATAGGTGGTGCCACCATGACTCAAGAAATCGAGTTGTGACATCTTGTACATTATTTCACTTATTATCTCTCTCCTCTATTTTAGAGGTTGTTTCTTATTGTTTTCTTCTGCATGATAGTTTGTTACCTGTGATTTTGGGCTATGGGTTAGGATTCCCTATTGGTAGGCCATAGTTGTAACACCTTGTAAAATGACAAAAATACCCATAGAATTAACCTTACGCATAACGTGTCTTTCCTTGCTCCAATTTGCAAATTAGAGAATGGATTTGCGATTAGGGCAAAAAATTGAGTTAGAAAATGATCTCGACTCGACAAAAATTTGAAAAACACTAATTATTTTTTCCAAAAAATTCAGAAATAGTGAGATTTCCCCGTCCACTCTGCGATGCGAAGAGAACACGAAACCACACTTAGTGAGTTTTCCAAGATTTTAACAAAAAGCTGAATTCACCAAAAGTGAGATTTAACACTAGTGCGCATCACGCACTAATGTAAATCAGGGACAGTTTTGCTCTTTTAATGGGGAGGGGCTATTCTGATATTTTCCACACCCCATATCCTAAACTAATCTATTTTTAAGTCGTATTTAGTCCCTAAAATGTTAATTTCCTCATTCATTCTCTCAAACAAGCGAACCATTTCAAGAACATACGCTCAAGAACTCAAGAAACGATAGTAGGGCTTAAGGATTTCTCCAACTCCTCAAGATATTCCTTCCAAGGTATGTAAGGCCACCCAAAAGTGATTATTTTGCTAATATTTTCAGAAGTAGAAACTAGTTTTCACCCATAAATCTTCAAGTCTAAATTAGGACTAAGTTTCTCGTAAACTTTGTGAGTATGTTAATTTTCATTGAAAACTTTCATAGACTCTTAATGAATGTTATTATCTTTGGTCTCTAAATCCATTTTAAAGAATTGTTATCAAGCTTATGCTCATTCATGAACAAGAATTATTATTGTTGAGTTTCTTGAAAAGTCTTGATATTATCTCAAGAAAAGAAAAGATTAGTTTGAGACAAGTTAAAGAATGCTTTTCTTGAATCATTCTTGCATTTTAGCTGAGTATATAATATGTTAAAGAATAATTTTCTTGAAGGTTTCTCGGTACTTTAGTTTAGAAATCTAGTATATTTGAAAGCACATGAAAGATGCTTGTTCAGCAATGTTAAAGATTTCAGTTGAGAAAGCTAAGTAGTAAGCTGGGCTTCCCTACCTCGGCAAAGTACGGGATGACTCTGGTAGCGTAGGCAAGATGTTGTATCACGATGAAACTCATAGTGGTGGTTGTCAGTTAGAGAAACTCCCCAAGCTAAGAAACTAAATTTTACTTATCAGTTTTCAACATGTTATTTTCAGCATACAAGCTTTATGATGATTGCTATTTCATTTATATTATGATTATGTCTTCTAAGATGCATTATGATATCCCTATTAATTTTCAGCATATCTTCCTTTATGATTATCGCTATTTAATTATGAATTATGTTCATGTCTTTTGAGAAGTATTATGATATATTATTTAAATATTTTAGCCATCTTATATACCGTATAAACCATGTACTGACGTCCTTCAGACCTGCATCATTTTATGATGCAGACGCAAGTGACAAAGTTCCTCAGCAGCTGCTCCGTTGAGAATCTGACAACTTTCGGTCTTTAGTGAGGCATCATCTCGGTCCGAGGCTCTTGTATTGTTTGTGTTGCTTATCAGTATTTACTTTTAGTTCTGACTACTTAGGGCTTGTCTTAGTAGTCCTTTCAGATAGTTCTAGTAGAGGTTCCATGGACTATATATTAGTATTTCAATTTTTAGTTCATTCAGACATTGCTTAAAAGTTTTCATATTCAGCTTATGTAGATAGTTTTAGATCATCTTATTACTTTTACAACTTTTTTCACTATTATGAATCTTCCGCTGAAGAAGTAGCTAGGACAAGTGGTTCTCTTGGGACCAGAAATAGTTTTCGAGTGCCGGCCACATCCACCGTGTAGGCTTGGAGCGTGATAAATTTGGTATTAGAGCACAGAGTTCAAGAGTCCTAAGAAGTCTATTGAATCGTGTCTAGTAGAGTCCGTATTATGAGTGTGAAGCACGCCATATCTACAATAGGAGAGGCAACAAGACATTAGGAAGTGTCATTATTTCTTGTTTTAAATCATGCCTCCTCGCAGAGCTAACTGACCAATCAGGGGCAGAGGATGCCTAGCTAGAAGGAACGCAAACTAGCCAGGCCAAAACCCGGAGGAACCTAGAGGCCCAGTTGTGCCTGTGGAGCAGCCACAACAAGCTGATATTACTAATGCTGAGCTTCGCTAGGCCATTCAGACCTTGGCTCAAGCGGTCGCTACTCAAGGAGGTCGCCAGGGAGATGGCAGGAATGATGGGGCGAACACCACTAGAGTTAGAGAGTTTCTGAGAATGAACCCACCAGAGTTCACGGGGTTTGATGTGAAGGAAGATCCTGAGAATTTTATTGAGGAGCTTCAGAAGGTATTCCAAGTGATGCATATAGTTGATGCTGAGTGGGTTGTGTTAGCTGTCTATCAGCTTAAGGGGGTAGTTAGACTCTAGTTTGACTAGTGAAAGGGAGTAAGGTAGATGGGGCTCCAGCTATTACTTGGATAGTGTTTGAAGAGGCCTTTCTGGGGAAGTACTTTCCCAGAGAGATGAGGCGGGCTAAGGTGAGAGAATTTTTGAACTTAAAGCAGGAGAATATGAGTGTAAGGGAGTACAGCCTCAAGTTTACGCAGTTGTCCCGTTATGCTCTAGCTATGGTAGCAGACATGCATACAAAGCAGGAGAATATGAGTGTACGGGAGTACAGCCTCAAGTTTACTCAGTTGTCTCACTACGCTCCAGCTATGGTGGTAGATATGCATACTAGGATGGATCTCTTCGTGTTTGGGCTCTCTCGAATGACCAAGAGAGAAGGCATGAATGTGATGTTGATTGGGGATATGGATATAGCCCGTTTGATGACATATGTGTAGCAGGTAGAGGAGGAGAAGATATAGGATAGGGAGGATTTTAGGAGTAAGAGGGCCAAGACATTAGGCCAGGAGTCAGGCAAGAGAGGGACTGGAGGTGGAGGTCACTCATCTTTCCAGCCCAAGATAGCTGGACCAATACTTTCATCCGCTAGTGCACCTGCATCGAGAGTCAGAAATGAGCAAGGATCACAGCACCGCAGGTTTTGGGGCAGCCAGTCACGGGGTAGCATGGCTCCAGGATCACACTATTATCCTACTTGTGGTAAGTGTGGTAAGTCTCACCCCGCAGAGTGCCTTCTGTTCACAAATGGATGTTTCAAATGTGGTCAGGTAGGACATTTCTTAAAGGATTTTCCTGTGGGGAAGCAGAATATGAGACACCAGGTCACAGACAATCTTTTCAGCCCCGCTGGGTAAGCCACCTCACAGGGGTACTATAGCAGGGACAAACGAGGGCACAAACTGCTTGTATGCCATGGGCACTAGACAAAAGTAGGAGAACTCACCATATGTGGTTACGGGTATGCTCAAAATCTTTACTTATGATGTCTATGCCTTGTTAGACCCAGGAGCCACTTTGTCATTTGTAACCCCATATGTAGCTGTGAAGTTTGGGGTTAATCTAGAATGTCTTCATAAGCCTTTCAGTGTTTCTACTCTTACTGGAGAGTCCATTTCAGCCCAAAGGATCTATAGGGGTTGTCCAGTCTCCATTTATCATAAAACTATTGTAGCTGATTTGGTAGAGTTAGATATGGTAGAGTTTAATGTCATCCTAGGTATGGATTGGCTTCATGCTGAGTATGCCTCCATAGATTGCAGAACCAGAGTAGTCAAATTTCAGTTTCCTAACGAACCAGTCTTAGAGTGGAGGGGTAGCTCAATTGTTCCTAAAAGTCCATGAAACAACTTGCAGTATGGGTCTATGTATCATATCTCAAAGCTAGAAAGTTAATCTCCAAGGGATGTATATATCAGCTAGTCAGAGTTCAGGATTCTCATGCCGAGGCACCAGCTCTTCAGTCTATTCCCGTTGTGAATGAGTTCCCGAAAATCTTTCCCGAGGATCTTCCCGGAGTCCTTCCTGATAGGGAGATAGACTTTGGGATAGACACTCTTCCAGATACTCAGCCCATATCTATTCCTCCATATCGTATGGCTCCTTTGGAGCTAAAAGAGTTAAAGTTGCAACTGAAAGATCTTTTAGATAAAGGATTCATTAGACCAAACGTCTCACCTTGGGGTGCTTCAGTTTTCATAGTGCGTAAAAAGGATGATTCTCTTCGGATATGCATAGATTACCGTTAGTTGAACAAGATCACCATTAAAAACAAGTATCCTCTCCCAATAATTGATGACTTATTTGACCAACTTCAAGGTGCTACCTGTTTTTCCAAGATAGATCTTAGATTTGGGTATCATTAGCTTAAAGTTAGTGAGAAAGACATTCCTAAGACAGCTTTCAGAACCCGATATGGCCATTATGAGTTCTTGGTCATGTCCTTCAGGTTGAAAAATACACCAACAGCTTTCATGAATCTTATAAATAGGGTGTTGAGGCCGTACCTAGATATGTTCATCATTGTGTTCATAGATGACATAACAAATGCACCAGCAGCTTTCATGGACCTTATGAACAGGGTGTTAAGGTTGTACCTAGATATGTTCGTTATCGTGTTCATAGACTATATCCTAATCTAAACCCGTGGTAAGGAGGAGCATGCAGACCACCTTAGAGTTATCCTTCAAACCCTTAAGGATCAGCAGCTATACGCAAAGTTTTCTAACTGTGAGTTCTGGTTGGAGTCTGTGGCATTTCTAGGGCATATTGTGTCTGGTGAGGGTATCTAAGTTGATTCCCAAAAGATTGAGGCAGTAAAGAAATGGCCAAGGTCCACAACTCCCACAGAAATAAGGAGTTTCTTAGGCTTGGTGGGGGTACTATAAATGGTTTAGAGAGGGGTTTTCTTTTATTTCATCTCCCTTAACTAAGCTGACTCAGAAGAAGGCTAAGTTCGAATGGTCAGTAGCTTGTGAAAAAAGTTTCCAATAGTTGAACACTAGGTTGACCACAGCCCAATCTTATCCCTACCAAATGGAGTTAATGATTTTGTAGTTTATTTTGATGCTTCTAGAGTTGGCTTGGGCTGTGTATTAATGTAGAGAAGTAAGGTGATAGCATATGCCTCCAGACAACTTAAGATTCATGAAAAGAATTACCGGTATCCTCTATTATCTAAGTAAAGCTATTGTGGTTGCTGATGCTACTAGCAGGGTGACCATGGGGAGCACAACCCATATAGAGGATGAAAAGAAAGAGTTAGCTAAGGAGGTTCACAGACTAGCTCGTTTGGGGGTACGGATTGAAGATTCTGACGAAGGTGGAGCCATTGTCAGAAATAGGTCAGAGTCATCTTTGGTGGTAGAAGTGAAAAAAAAACATGACAGGGATCCCATTCTCATCCAGTTCAAGGAAGATGTTCAGAAACAGAAAGTATTAGTGTTCTTGAAAGGGGGAGATGGTGTCTTGAGATACCAAAGCAGGTTGTGTGTGCCGAATATTGATGGTCTTAGAGATAGGATCTTGGCGGAGGCTTATAAATCTTGGCGGAGGCTCATAATGTCAAATACTCTATCCACCGTGGTGCAACCAAGATGTATAGAGATTTGCGAGAAGTCTATTGGTGGGGTGGTATGAAGAAGGACATTGCAAGTTTGTGTCTAGATGCCCAAACTGCCAGCAAGTTAAGGTTGAGCACCAAAGGCCTTGTGGTGTAGCCCAGAATATAGAGATTCCAAAATGGAAATGAGAAATGATTAATATGGACTTCGTAATAGGATTAACCCAATCCCATAGACAGCATCATTTGATATAGGTCATAGTAGACAGAATGACCAAGTCAGCTCACTTCCTACCTGTCAAGACAACTGATACAGCTGAGGATTATGCCAGACTCTATCTGTACGAGATTGTTAGGCTGCACGGGCTCCCTATATCTATTATTTCAACAGAGGAGCCCAGTTTACAGCACAGTTTTGGAAGTCCTTTCAGAAAGGGCTTAGTATAAAGGTGAATCTTAGCACAACTTTCCATCCGCAAATAGACGGGCAAGTAGAGCAAACTATACAGACCTTGGAAGATATGCTGAGAGCTTGTGCGATAGACTTTAAAGGTAACTGGGATGATCATTTACCTTTGATTGAGTTCTCTTATAATAATAGCTTTCATGCCAGCATACAGATGGCACCATATGAAGCTCTTTATGGAAGAAGGTATAGATCACCCATAGGGTGGTTTGAAGTTGGTGAGGCGGGATTGATAGGACCTAATCTAGTCTATCAGGCTATGGAAGAAGTGAAAGTTATTCAGGAGAGGCTCAAGACAGCTCAGAGTAGACAAAATTCTTACACAGATGTTAGCAGAAGAGATTTAGAGTTTGAGATAGACGATTGGGTGTACTTGAAGGTATCTCCAATGAAGGGAGTTACGAGATTCGAGAAGAAGGGGAAGCTCAGTCCATGATATATTGGGCCATATCAGATTCTGAGAAGAGTGGGCAGTATTGCTTACGAGCTAAAGTTACCCGCGGAGTTGAGTGCTATACATCCGTTATTTTATTTCTCCATGCTCAAGAAGTGCTTAGGAGATCCCTCTCTAGTTGTCCCAATTGAAAGTGTTGGAATTAGGGACAACTTGTCTTATGAAGAGATTTCGGTATAGATATTAGACCGGCAACTTCGTAAATTGAGGACCGAGGAGCTTGCTTCGGTGAAGGTTTTGTGGAGGAACCAATTCATGGAGGAAGCCACATGGAAGGCCGAGGAATATATGAAGGCCAAGTATCCACACTTGTTCGTTGGCCTAAATGAGGATCTTGAAGGTAAACTTTCGTATTCTCACCTTGAAGATTTATTTTTATTAAGTTAGGAAATCTTGTGGTTTAAGCTAGCTTTGTTCGTATCTTTATCATTTGAGGATGAATGATCCCAAGGGGAAGATGTTGTAATACCTCGTGAAATAACGAAAATACCCCTAGAATTGACCTTACACATAACGTACCTTCCCTTGCTCCATTTACAAATTTGAGACCAGATTTGTGATCAATGTGAAAAATAGAGTTGGAAAATGGTCTCGACTCGACAAAAACTCAAAAAAATACGAATTATTTTTTCCAAAAAAATTCAGAAATAGTGAGGTTTCCGCGTTAGCTCCATGATGCGGAGAGAATGCGGAACCACACTTAGTGGGTTTTTCAAGATTTCGACGAAAAGTTGAATTCGCGAAAAAGTGAGATTTAACACTAGTGTGTGTCGCACACTAGTGTAAATCAGGGACAGTTTTGCTCTTTTAATGGGGAGAGATAATTTTGACTTTTTTCACACCTTATATCCTAAACTAATCCATTTTTAAGTCGTATTTAGTCCCTAAAACATTAATTTCCTCATTCATTCTCTCAAACAAGAGAACCCTTTCAAGAACATACGCTCAAGAACTCAAGAAACGATAGTAGGGCTTAAGGATTTCTCCAACTCCTCAAGAAATTCCTTCCAAGGTATGTAAGGCCAACCAAAAGTGATTATTTTGCTAATATTTTCAGAAACTAAAACTAGTTTTCACCCATGAATCTTCAAGGTCTAAATTGGGACTAAGTTTCCCATAAACTTTGTGAGTATGTTAATTTTCATGACAAATTTCATAAACTCTTGATGAATATTATTATCTTTGGTCTCTATATCATCCATTTTAAATAATTGTTATCAAGTTTATATTCATTCTTGAACAAGAACTATTATTGTTAAGTTTCTTGAAAAGTCTTGATATTATCTCAGGAAAAGAAAAGATTAGTTTGAGATAAGTTAAAAAAATAATTTTCTTGAATCATTCTTGCATTTTAGCTGAATATGTGATATGTTAAAGAATGATTTTCTTGAAGGTCTTTTGGTACTTTAGTTTAGAAATCTAGTATGTTTGAAAGTACATGAAAGATACTAGTTCAGCAATGTTAAAGATTTCAATGAGAAAGCTAAATAGTAAGCTGAGCTAAGTCCTCAAGAAAGCCAGATTTCAAGAATTTATGATCTATTGAGTATGAGCTATATAAAGTATTTTAGGAGTAGTATTGAGCATCGATATGGGTGAGAGTAGAATAAATTACTCAAACTCATAAACTATGTAGCCAGCATAAGATAGAATTGTACTACAGTACCTTCCTCATTAGCCACTGAGATGGCCCAGTTTTGGGATGGATCCACTCCCCTAGTTATTTGTCCCCTACCCTGGCAAAGTACGAGACGGCTCTGGCAGCGTGGGCAAGACACTGTATCACCACAAAACTCATAATGGTGGTTGTCGGTCAGAGAAACTCCCCAAGCTAAGAAACTAAGTTTTACCTATCAGTTTTTAGGATGTTATTTTCAGCATACCTGCCTTTATGATTATTGCTATTTAATTATGAATTATGTTCATGTCTTTTGAGCCCAGTTTACAGCACAGTTTTGGAAGTCCTTTCAGAAAGGGCTTAGTATAAAGGTGAATCTTAGCACAACTTTCCATCCGCAAATAGACGGGCAAGTAGAGCAAACTATACAGACCTTGGAAGATATGCTGCCATTTTACATACCGTACATTCCACGTACTGACGTCCTTAGAACATGCATCATTTTATGATGCAAACACAGGTGATAGTGTTCCTTAGCAGCCGCTCCGTTGAGAATCTAATAGCTTCCAATCTTTGGTGAGGCCTCCTCTCAGTCCAAGGCTCTTGAGTTGATTGTGTTGCTTATCACTATTTACTTTTAGTTCTGACTACTTGGGACCTGTCTCAGTAGTCCTTTCAGACAATTCTAATAGAGGTTTAATGGACCATGTATTAGTATTTTAGTTTCTAGTTTATTTAGACATTGCTTTAAAGTTTTCGTATTCAGTTTATGCAGATAGTTTTAGATCATCTTATTGCTTTTATGGCTTTTTCCACTATTATGAGTCTTTCGCTGAAGAAGTAACCAAGTTTAGTAGTTTGCTTGGGACCAGAAATGATTTCCGAGTGTCGGCTACGTCCAGGGTGTAAGCTCGGGGCATGACAATAGTGGGTCCTATCACGGCCTGAGAAGTTAGGTCGTGACATTAAATCTGCAAATCTTAAGTCACAAAACCTCAAAAATGAAAGCTTTATTTGTATGGATACTTCAACTCTTCTCTTTGAGTATCACAAGTCTATACTCCAATAAACCTTGAAGTAAGAGGCATTTGTAGATATTGAAATTTTGTAGGACTCTATAAGACGAGTTCAATTTCAGTTAAAGTTCTCGGAGACTACTATATTTTAAACCCTATCTCATGACTATATAGGGTTCATGTATTTCCTTGGAGAGGTATGTTGAATATTCCATAAACTCTTGGGTATTTATAAAGAAATTGAGATCTCGAATATTTTATACACTCTTGGGATACTCATAAAGAGATTAAGATATGACTCGACTCTTCTTAACGAGCAAATACTTCAAGAAGATCCACAAAATCTCCTTTATCTAGAAATTCAAATAAATTTCTAGGAGGTCTAAACCATCCTACGTTCGAAAAATACACTTCTAATATCACTCAAATTAGGAAAGAAAATTCACTGAGAAGAATCAGTAGAACAAATAAATTAGTATAGATAGATAGATAGATAGATAGATAGATAGATAGATAGATAG
>DF369716.1:5662-17499 GCA_000787875.1 Solanum virginianum
ATCTGAATACTTTGTTCATCAAATCCATGAAAGGTACAAGTGCATTAGTCAACCCAAAAGACATGACCAGGAACTCAAAATGGCCAAACTGTGTCCAAAAGGCTGTCTTTGGAAAATCTCTTTCCCTCACCTTCAACTAATGGTAACCCGATCTAAGGTCTATCTTGGAGAAGCCAATAGCACTCTGAAGTTGGTCAAATAGATCATCTATCCTAGGAAGGGGATATTTATTCTTTATTGTGACCTTGTTCAGTTGTTGGTAGTCTATGCACATTCTGAAAGACCCATATTTATTACATACAAATAGGTTAGGAGCACCCTAAGGAGAGACACTAGGCCTTATGAAACCTTTCTCTAACAAGTCTTTCAATTATTCTTTCAATTCTTTCAATTTAGCGGGGGCTATTTTATAAGGTGGAATTGAGATATGTTGGGTATCAGGGAGAACATCGATCTCAAAGTCAATATCCCGATCAGGAGGGACTCCAGGCAGTTCTTCAAGAAATACCTCAAGAAACTCATTCAAAATCAAGACTGACTCAAGAGTAGGAGATTCAACATCATCACACTTTAAGTCATACGAGGTGATAAATACAACCTTTGGAGATCAACTTTGTGGCTCTAAGATAAGAGATAAATTTGCCCTTAGGTGCAACAGAACTTCCCTTCTACTCTAGAACAGGCTCATTAGGAAATTAAAACTTAACAATTTGGGTTCTACAATCAACAGAGACATAATAGGCGTGAAGTCAACCTATGCCAAAGATCACATCAAAATCCACCATCTCTAACTCTACCAAGGTATCTCTATGACACATGGATACTACACAATCCTTGTAAACCCTCTCAACTAAGATGGACTCACCAGTAAGGGTGGAAATAACAAAAGGTTCAAGCAAACACTCTGGGAGGATCCCAAATTTACCAGCCACATAAGGAGTTACAAAAGATAGGGTGGTACCCGGGTCAAGCAATGCATAACAATTAAAACTACAAACTCGAAACATACCCCTAACAACATCTAGTGTTGTCTCATGGTCCTGATGAGTCCCCATGGCATAAAGACGTTGAGTCTTATCTCCTGTACCCATAGTAGTGCCCCTCTAATAACCACCAGCTGGGGGAGCTGCGGAGGATTGGGCTCTATTACTCTCTTCACCGTGCCTTATTTTCGGGCACTCGTACTGGAAGTGGCTATTTTTTCCATATATGTAGCAACCATTCATGCCCACATGACACTTACCTAGATTAAGTTTACCACAATTGCTGCAGGGTGGCTTTCTCTTTGCACCATGGGTCATGCTAGCTTGAGAATGAGAACCCTGGGCCCTAACGTTCTGATAACCATAAGACTTATGATCATACATATTTGGTTGGACGGGCGCACTTTCTATAGAGGGTACATGATAGGATGATCTTTTTTAGAAGTAGGACTTCTCACCCTCATTCTGCCTCTGGTGGAAAGTCTCATGCCCTACTGACCTTACTTTCCCGTTCATCTGCACTTCTCTATCTCTTTCCTTATCCTCCTCTATCTGTTGGGCATACACTATAATCCTGGAAATGTCCATAGCTGGGATCAACAAGGCTGCCTTGCACTCCATGCTTCAAGTTAAAGAACTCGTCAACCATGCCTCCATCAACTCTTGAGGAAAGAAATGGTCAAGAAAAGAAGCTTCAAACTTCTCCCATTTTGCAGGCTCTGCATCCTCACCTCCACCATCCTCCCATTGGTTTTACCAAACATTACCAATATCTTTCAACTGGTAGGAAGCAAGTTCTATTCCCTCAATCTCGTTGGTGTGCATAGCTTTCAAGACCTTATACATCTCGTCAATGAAATTCTGCAGTTCCTCCTCTACCTTAGACCCTGTATATACTGGCGGGTTCATCCTTAAGAAATCCCCGAGTTAGGTTGTAGCTGAGGACTCCTGTGGGCTAGAATTAGAAGCCTGAGGACCCCGATTGTTACCCTGAGAGGCCACCAACTGAGTCGATATAGTGATGGTTCCCCTAAACTTTTACTTTGTGGTGGGAGCTAGCTGGGGCTGTGCTGGGGGTGCTTGTGGGACCTCAGCAGTCCTAGAAGGTTCCCGTCTCCTCATCTCTATCTAGACCGGAACTTCGAGTTAGGCATTCTCAGTAGCTAGGCTGAGGCATTTCTCTCAATAGTTATTCTCTTCGGTGACCTATTTTGTAAACACGTAACACATGAATTAGAATGAGATTTTTATGGAGTTAAACTCTATCACACGAATTCAGATCATAGAAGAAGGGTAACACTTCCTAATGTCCTATAGCCTCCTGCTTGTAGAGTGTGGTGCATAATATACCCATAAACAAGATTCTACTAGACACGACTTCATAGATTCCCTAGGACACTTGAACTCTGGCTTTGATACTAGTAGTGCACAACACACCCATAAACAAGACTCTACTAGAAATAACTTTGTAGACTCCCTAGGACACTCGAACTCTAGGCTTTCATACCAAGTTTTTCATGCCCCGAGAGGGTACTTTAGACGTAACTGACACTCAAAGACTATTGCTAATACCCAAGAGAACCACCTGGCCTCAGTGCATTCGTTCAATACATCGATTAGCGAAAGACATTAGATAAATTACAAATAACCTATTAGTGTGCTACTCTACCTCATCACATCGATTTTAAGAATAAAAGCCATAGGCCACAAGACTAGTCATTTCTGTCCATCACATAGAATAACAATAAGGATAGTCAATGAAATGAAAAGGGGAAAGAATCCCAATATTAACCCATCATCTCTCTATGTCTATGAAGCCTCTATTTCTAATAGGTCTAGGATTGTACCATGATAGGCTATCGCTACCACAAACTCAAAATAACTTTAAAAAAAGAAAAATAAAGACATCCTCCGAATGCAGGGGAGGACTCAATAAGTCTCTAGCTGAAAGTCTGTGAACCTCAACAATTCAGCTATTGAAGTCCTCTGTCTGCTGAATCTACATCATCAAACCATACAGCGCCAAATAGCATGATGTCACGACCCAGACCTAGGGCCTAGATGTGACACGATGAATGGGAACCTGAGAGTCCCTAATCAAGCTTCAAGATTCCAAAACTCGCATCATCGGTTCGAAAGAGTATTCAACAATCAACACATAGTTCTAAGGGACAGGAAAGTAGGACTCACGCTGGGGGGACATCTTGGAGAAAGGGATTAACATGAGTTCACATAGCACATAACACATAAATACTAAGGGGAGAGTACGTAAGACTTACGCTCTGGAGCAATTCGGGACTTAGGATCTTTCCATTCTACATATGATCAAGTCTCTTACAATAGTCAAAGATAACCAAATACATAACATAAGCTTAACGATAACCATAACATATATCGTAAAGAGGTTTCCAAGGTGTTTAAGAATGCCTCTACATAAATGGGTTGAGGGCTAAGACATATCCCGGGGTCACCCTCAAGTACAAAAATGAAAGAGGTAACATAAATAGATAGATGGTCATTCGACCTTCGAAGATAGGACTCACCACTACAACTAAACCTCAGAATCCAATCTAAGCGTCAAACGGTGGATGATCAAGGTCCTCGATCCCTACATGGTGAAATTATGTAGGTAAGAGTATGTGTTAGTATACTTGAATGTACTAAGTATGCGGGATGCAATGCATGAACTTACCAAAACATGCATATCAAGGTTAGATGACAAGAAGACATAATATAGAAAGAGATGAATATCAAAGAAGGTATTATAACAAGATGCTATGAAACTCGTGATTCATGGAATGCAAATGATGCTCATATATATATATATATATATATATATATATATATATATCAACTTGCCAACTGTAGACTATACTTCACCTTACATGACAACTCCCATTTTGCATGAAGTAACCTTCCCTATAGGACCACTCCCATTTCAGATAGGATTCTCATTCAAACATATCATATCATATCCTTTGTTCACTTATGGGACAACTCCCTTTTTGAAAGCATCTTTCCTTACGGGACAACTCCTATTTTGAAAAGGAAACCTATGCTAGGCACGTAGTTCACGGAAAGAGAGTGAACCCTCCATCCATCGGTGGTAAGTCATCGTCCCACAAGAATATATACATATACAGATATGCATGCTTGTAAAAGACAATAATCATTTTCAAAACCATTTCAATGCATTCTTAGGCTTAAAGGCTACAACATAATCTCATAGTTAATATACTCACGTTTAGGAATATTCCATTTATATACGAAAAGGTGCAAGCACCCAAAATGCTCGAAGAAATAAAATCATAGACATATATGTGATCACATTCTTGTCATATTCAATATTTTATCAAAATCATATCATAGAACATAATTGGGCTTAACCCATAACATAATTTCAATAAATTCTCATGAACATGAATGCATATGCTATGAATGATATGTAGAAGAAATGAATAATTAGGATTAGATCCAAAACAATAATACTCTTAAAATAGTCTAATATCATAAATGCAAATGCTATGAATGATATGAAGAAGGCATGAGTAATTAGGATTAGATCTAAAATCAACAATATGTTGTGAAATTAAAGTAAATGCACCATTAAATCCATATTTAAATCCAACATAAGATCACCTATACATAAACAAATCTTAAAGAGGACATGCATATTAATAATTCCATAAACTCAAAGTAAATCCTCATATAATGATTTAAATTACCATAAAATCATCAAATAAAACTACCCATCCATAAATAGAATTTCAGGAATCATAATATTCAAAACCCCGATTTAAAATAAGCTAGAAATTCATAAAATTGCTTGACATAAGTTTGAGTCTCCTTGATTGGAAGTAACCAAGGATCAAAACCCACATACCTTCATAAGATGAAGAAACCCTAAAGAAATTTGAAGACGAATTGAGTTCCCAAGCTCCAATTGTTGAAATCTCCAAGAGTTCTTTAGTGGAAAACTTTTGAGAGGTTTTAAATTATAAAGAGTGAGTTGAATGTTTGAAATAGGTTTTAGGTCTTTAGATGACCTTAGAATAGCATAGGAACCCAAATGACCATTAAAAATAACCAAAATTATGAAAATACCATTAATGAACCGGAGGGAAAAATTCTCGTAGGCCACTCCACTGATGGTTACACGATTCTTATGGCACTCCACAACCTGTGTGGAGTGCCTGTGGAACAACACTTAGGCAAAAATTAGAATTAGAACAAAGGTTTAATAGTTAGAAAAATTTCAGACTCAAGTGACACCTACGGTAGGCCTCACAGGTCATGTACCTTCACATGGTCCGTGTGAGGTGGCCGTGGTACCAACTTTAGAAATATTTTCGAAAGTTATGAGATGGTGATTTGACACTTGGAAAATTTTCATTCCAAAAACACCACGGGGAGTCCCACAGCCCATGCCAAGCCAGAAGAACCATGTGACTTGGGCATGGCACTGGACTTAGCCAAAAGGCTTCACCCACGAGGAGTGCAAGGCCATATAACCAAGCCCATAGTCAGTGGCAAGCCACACGGCCCGTGTGGCTGGGTGTGGCCCTACACTTGCCTCCAAAAAAAGCCTCAAGGCACAAAACCAAGGCCAAGTGTGGTGCCACGGTGGGTGACACGGCTACTGCCAAGGCACACGGCCCGTATAGCCCTTCTTGGGGTGATACTTGGTCTAAATTTTGTCCGCAATAATTTTCTCAAGGTCCAATGACGTCGAGCCACACCCGGGTTATTATATCATCTTTCCCTTGGGAACATTCATCCTCGAATGTGTAAGAACAAGGCTTGAAAGGCTTGAAAGGCTTGAATTAGGACATAAAACTCCCAAACACATGATACTATGCATATTCATTAATTTGAAATCATAAAGCTATTAAATCTCAAGTAGAAATGAAATAAAGTCATCTAAAACATCATAAAAATCATGTTAATGCACACGTAAATATGTCATGTCATGAGACTCAAGAATAAAAGAATTGGGACCAATTATAAAGAGGGAGGACCTAATACCTTAGGCTTGAGTAGATTGGAAAAGATGGGGGTATCGCTTCATCATGTCTAACTCTGCGTCCTATGTAGTACTCTCCATATGTGGTTCCTCCAAAGCACCTTTACCGAAGCCAAATCCTTATTACGAATCCATTTTACTTGTCTATCCAAAATTTCTACCGAGACCTCCTCATAAGACAAGTTCTCCTCCACCTCAATGCTCTCCAAAGGCAAAATAGTGCTAGGATCCCCAACCATCTTTGTCAACATAGACATATAGAAGACCGGGTGAATAAAGCTCAAATTTGGGGGTAACTCCACTCTATATGCCACATTCCCAATCCGTTCAATAACTTCATAAGGCCCTACATAATGGGAAATTAGCTTCCCTTTTTTGGGAAAAGGCATCACTCACTTTATAGGGGAGACTTTCACAAACACCCAATCTCCAATTGGGATTTCAAGATCCCTCTTTCTAGCATCCTAATAGGACTTTTTGGCGACTTTGTGCCAACTTCAAACCTTTTTGTAATCAACTTCACTTTCTCCATAGCCTCCATTACCAAGTCCGAGCCAATCAAAGCCACTTCCTATAACTCAAACCATCTCATTGGAGACCTATACCTTCCATACAAGGCCTTGAATGATGCCATACCAATGCTAGCATGGAAGGTAATATTATAAGCAAACTCGATGAGTGGAAGATTGTCATCCCAATTACCTTTGAACTCCAACACACAAGCCCTCAACATATCTTCCAAGGTTTAAATTATCCTCTCGACTTGTCCATCAATTTGGGGATGAAAGGCGCTGCTCAACTTGACCTTAGTACCAAGTCCCCTTTGAAATAATTTCCAAAAGTGTGAGGTAAATTGGGTACCCCAATCCAATATGATAGATCTAGACAACCATGCGACCTTACCAATTCGTGAATGTACAACTTCGCATAGTCTTCAGTACCGAAGGTAGTCTTAACTGATAAGATATGAGCCAATTTAGTCGTTTAATCGATGATAACCCAAATGGAGTCAAATTGCTTCAGAGTCTGAGGTAACCCAACTACGAACTCCCTATTTATGTCTTCCCACTTCCAAGTAGGAATCTCAATGTCTTGAGCTAACCCACCAGGCCTTTGATGCTCCACCTTTACTTGTTGACAATTTGCGCATTCGGATACAAACTTGGCTATGTCGTTCTTCATACCATGCCACCAATACACCTCCTTCAAATCTCGATATATTTTGGTAGATGCTGGGTGAATTGAATAATGAGAACTGTAGGCTTTACTTATGATCACCTTTCTTAGATCATCTACATCCGGAACACATAATCAATCTTGATACCAAAGTACACCATCTCCCCTTGGGAGAACACCTCAATATTCTTTTCGCTAATCAATTTCTTCAATTCAACCAAGGATGGATCTAAATGTTACTTAGCCTTTACATCAATAACCACCGAGGATTTGGCTCCATTTAGAACATGTATACCACCATCATTGGACTCGGCCACTCTAACACCCAATCTAGACAAATGGTGGACATCCCTTGCCAACTTCCTCTTCCCTTCCTCAACATGAGCCACACTTCTCATGGATAGCCTACTAAGAGCATTGACTACCACATTTTCCTTGCGAGGGTGATATAGAACACTCATATCGTAATCTTTTAGGAGTTCCAACCAACTCCTTTGTCTCAAATTAAGGTCCTTTTGAGTGAACACATATTTCAAGCTCTTGTGATCGGTGAAAACATCTACATGTACCCCATACGAATAATGTCTCCAAATCTTCAAGGCAAAGACCACAGCCGCTAACTCAAGGTCATGAGTTGGGTAGTTATGCTCATGTACCTTCAATTGCCTTGATGCATAAGCTATCACCTTACCGTATTGCATAAGTACGTAACCCAACCCAATTCGAGAGGCATCATAATATACCGTGAACCTATCTATGCCATTTGGTAGAGTAAAAACCAGATTCGATGTAATTTGATCCTTGAAAGTTTGAAAACTCTTCTCACACTCATCCGACCATACAAACTTAGCCTTCTTTTATGTCAATTTAGTCAATGGAGAAGCAATAGAAGAGAACCCCTCAACAAACCTTCTGCAATGACCCGCCAACCAAAGAAAACTTTGAATGACTGAAGGAGTCAATGGTCTAAGCCAATTCTTTACTGCTTCGATCTTCTTTGGATCCACCTTTATACCATCATCAAACACCACGTGACCTAGAAAAGCAACTTCAGCCAACCAAAACTCATATTTGCTAAATTTGGGATACAACTTTTTCTCTCTCAAGATTTGCAAAACCGACCTCAAATGATCCATATGTCCCATTCACTTTGAGAATATATAAGAATATCATCAACAAAAACAATCACAAAACTATTGAGCAAAGGTTTAAACACCCGATTCATAAGATCCATGAACATGGTTAGAGCATTAGTTAGGCCAAACAACGTCACCACAAACTCGAAGTGCCCATACCTTATCCGAAAGGTCGTCTTGGGAATATCATATTCTCTAACCTTCAATTGATGATACTCGAAATGGAGGTCAATTTTCGAAAAGTGAGTAGCCCCTTGAAGTTGGTCAAATAAGTCACCGATCCTAGGCAATAGATACTTATTTTTAATGGTCACCTTATTCAATTACCTATAATCGATACACATCCGAAGAGATCTATCTTTCTTCCATACAAATAACACCAGAGCACCCATGGAGATATACTTGGTGTGATGAAACTCTTCTCTAACAAATCTTTCAACTGATCTTTCAATTCATTTAACTCAGCAAGTATCATATGATAGGGAGGAATAGAGATAGGTTGAATATCTGGAAGAAGATCTAGGCCAAAGTCTACTTCCTTTTCGGGAGGAATACTGGACAAATCTTCAGGAAACACGTTTGGAAACTCATTCACCACCGGAACAGATTCAAGAGTAGGCAATTTGGACTCCACATCTTTAACCCTCACAATGTGATACATGCATTCCTTGGAGATCATCTTTCGACCTTTTAGGTAGGAAATAAATAGATCTTTAACAGCGGAATCAATACCTTTCCATTCAAGAACGGGCTCACCAAGAGGTTTGAACTTGACCTTTCGAGTTCTACAATCTATAGAGGCATATGATGTATGCAATCAATCCATTCCAAAAATCACATCAAAATCACACATTTCAAGCTCCACAAGATCACACGAGAATATCTTATGCAACATAGAAATAGAATAACCACGCTAGACTCTATGTGTAACAATAGATTCACCCACGAGAGTATAAACTGAGTAAGGCTCCCTTAAAATTTCTAGGCTCAAACCAAATTTAACAGCCAATAAAGGAGTCACAAAAGATAAGTTTGCACCCTGATCAAGCAAAGCATAAACATCAAAATCAAAGACTTTGAATGTACCAGTCACAACATCCGGAGCCTCCTTGACCTCCCGACGTGCATGAAGAGCATAGAACATGTTGTTCCTCGGTGCAACACCCTGAGGAACTCTTAGCTGACCTTGCCCACCTTGAGCCACCTAACCTTGACCTTTCTGATTATTCTTGGGACAATCGGCAACCTTGTAATTCTTATCACCACAACCCAAGTAAGCACCCAATTCTCTCCAAAAAGGACCCTTGTGGGGCTTCCTACACTTGGTACACACAGGGTACCCCTGACTACCATCAATCGGTGCCCTTAGAAGAGGCACCTTAGCATTAGCAACCCTAGCACCTGAACCTTGGCCTTGTTCAAAATGGCCAAACCTACTACCCCGAGAGTTGGAGAACCCACTATCAAAACAGGCTCTTTTGGGATCATGTATTCTACTCCTTTTGAGCTTCTCCCCTTCAATCTGTTTGGAATAAACCATAAGTCTAGAGATGTCCATATCCTAATCAATCGTGGCTATATGACATTCTTGTACAAGCAAGTCAAAAACACCGAAGACAAACTTGTATATTCTTGCACGAGGATCAGCCACAAGTGTCGGGGCATACTTGGAGAGCTTAGTGAACTTGAGGGCATAATCCCTCCCACTCATATTATCTTGCCTGAGGTTGATAAACTCAGTCATCTTCGCTTACCTAAGCTCAAGTGGGAAGAAACGTTCCAGAAAAGCAAGCTTAAAATCTTCCCAATTAATAACATCACCACAGACTCTCTCCATAGACCACTGGGTATACCACATCTGTGCCACATCCTTCCACTAATAAGCAGCTAGCTCAGCCCTCTCCTCAGAAGTCACACCCATGAAATTCAACTCCTTGGTGAGCTCATCAATGAACTTCTGAGCATCCTCGTCAGCCTTAGACCTAAAGAACTCCAGAGGATTCGTCCGAGTAAAATCTCTCACTCTTGAAGCCGGAGTGAAAACTCGAGGAAGGTTAACCTACCTAATCTGAGTAGTCACCACTTGAGCTAGCATGGAAAAGGCCGTACGAAACTCACCATTAGTGATAGGCTCATCCCGAGGCCCTTGAGGTGCTTGACCCTCATTAGCTAGGGTTGGTCTGGCAGGTGTACCATGAGGCATCTTCTGAAACAAAGAAAGGATACCATCAAGGCTTAAGAGCTAAACCAACTATTTACAACACGACATAACACATGAAGAAGTGAGACAATTCCTAGAATGTCGTCGTAGCCTCCAGCTTATAGCCATGGTGCACTTCATACCCATGATTAGGACTCTACTTGATGCGACATATTGGACTCCAAGGATCATTTACAAACCTAGGGCTCTGATACCATCTTTGTCATGACTCGGACCTAGGGCCTAGATATGACACGACAAATGGGAAACCGAGAGTCCCCAATCAAGACTCAAGATACCAAAACTCGTGTCATCAGTTCAAAAACATTCAATAATAAACACATAGTTCTAAGAGACGAGAAAGTAGGACTCATGTTATAGGGGCATCATGGGGAAAAGGGATTAACATGAGTTCACATAGTACATAATACATAAATACTAAGGGGCGGGCATGTAAGACTCACGCTATGGGCCAATTCGGGACTTAGGATCTTTCCATCACACATATGATCAAGTCACATAACAATAGTCAAAGATAACCAAATACATAACATAAGCTTAACCATAACCATAGCATATATCGTTAAGCGGTTTACAAAATGTCCAACAATGCCTCTACATAGATGGGTCGGGGGCCAAGACATACCCCGAATTCACCCTCAAGTACAAAAATGAAAGAGGTAACATAGGTAGATAGATAGTGGTTCCTCTTTAGAAGATAGGACTCGCTACTACAAGTAAATATCGGAATCAAAGTTAAGCATTGAATAGTGGATGATCAAGGTCCTCGATCCCTACATGGTGAAATCATGTAGGTAAGAGTATGTGTTAGTACGTTTGAATATACTAAGTATGTGCGATGCAATGCAACAATAGATAGATATCATACTCTAAATGCATATATTAGAAAATAGGCATAGTATAAAAATATGGCATGAAAGTAAAACATGCTTAATCATGCATGAACTTACCAAAACCTGCATATCAATGTTAGATGACAAAGGCACATAATATAGAAAGAGATGAATATCAAAGAAGGTATTATAACAAGATGCTATGAAACTCGCAATTCATGGAATGCAAATGATGCTCATATATATACATTGGGGATGTGATGTCAACTGACATAAGTAAGACCAAGTGAGTTATTACTTGAAATCCCGATGAAATCCCCTCGTCGGTAAAGAGGTGATCTACTTGCCAAGGGCAGACTATACTTTACCTTACATGAAAACTCCCATTTCGCATGAAGTAACCTTCCTTACGGGACAACTCCCATTACAGATAGAATTCTCACATCAAACATATCATATCATATC
>DF369713.1:0-10000 GCA_000787875.1 Solanum virginianum
TTTTTCTTTTTGGTCCGTCCCAAAAAGAATGTCATCTTACTCTAATTGAAAACCATTTAACTTTAAAATTTCTTCTTTATCCTTAATGGACTGATTTTCAACCACACAAATATCTAAGAATGATTTTAAACTACAAATTTCAAAAGTCTTTATTTTTTTTTTAAATATCATGCCAAATCAAAAAGTGCCACATAAAATAAGATAGATGGAATATCATTTTTTCTTGTTTGAATTATTGATCGATTTTAATTTTTGCACACTTCTGATTCTTTAATTCTATTTTCTATACTCTCTATATGTAAATAAATATTATCTCTATCCCATTTATGTGACACCCTTTTCTTTTTGGTCCGTCCCAAAAAGAATGTCACCTTACTTTAATTGAAAATAATTTAATCTTAAATATCTCAGCCACACAAATATCTCAGAATGATTTTAGAATACAAATTTTAATTTTTTTTCTTAAATACCGTGTCAAATCAGAGAGTGTAATGAAACGGATGAAACATATTTTAAGCCCAAGTGGACGGGTGAACCAAATTTTTCCTTGTCATAACGTGGGCTCCCCCACGAGTGTACGTCACACTAGCACCAGAAACACAATTAAAAAGCAAAAACAAATTCAATTAAAAAAAATAAAAATTACATAAATACACAACTTATATTTATATAATTTTATATAATTCTGACTCTTTAAAAAAATTATAAAAATTTCTTAAATGATACAAAACTGCAATACTTATCAATACAAATTATAATCCCTACTTCTCCATGTATCATAGTTAAAATCTCTTAATGTTCCTACCTTTTCGACATGTATTTCGTTTTTCATATCAAAAAGAAGAGATTTTTGATAATTTTAAAAAAAATTAGTATTTGTTAAAATTAGCTCCAAAAAATATAAAATTTGTGTAAGTTACCCTTAAAAAAATGTGATCCCTTTATCATCAATTAAAAAATATAGATTCGAGCCCAGAAATAACTTTTAATAAAAGCATCATTTCCTCTTTAATCAATGAATACCAATTTAAATTAATCAAGTTCATTAATGGCTATGGAATACCAGAAAATTTTAAAAAAGACCAAGTCCTACACTTTTGTCATTTATGTAATCAATAATTATTCTACTCATTCTTCTCAGGACATAATTTTCTTATTTTTTGTTTTAGTAGTTACGCTACTTTGGACATTATTCCCTCTGATTTCTTCGTGAATAATGCCAATTAAAAAATGAAAGAAATAAAAATAGATGCAACATATAATATAATTTGACCCAAAAATCCTATTTATTAGAGTGTTTTATATAAATATGGAATAAGAATTATGTATTTTTCATTTCCAGAGCTCGAATCCAAAATCTCTGATTAAAAGTTAAGCAATTTCACCACTGCATCACAACCAAGTTGGTAGATGAATTATTATTGAATCGCTATAAGGTGCTAATGCTCGTTTTTAAGCTCAAACAAAAAAAGTGTAAGTATTTACCAGTATATTACCGAGATTGATGCATGAATTAGTAATATAACTCCTCCCCACATCATTTAGGTTCAAGAATTTAAGGGGCTCGTATGGTTGCTAATTAGATTTATGCATGTATTAGGAATGTAAGAAGATTATTTATGAATAAATTTTTGTATTATTTTATGCAGGTGTTATATTAGTCATTCCTCTTTCTATTGTGCATAAAATAACATGTAAGTTTCTCATAATTTATACATGTATTAGTCATGCGAGTTTTAAATTATCAACAAAATATCGTATTAGTTCGCATATGTATAATTTATTCCCCATCTACCTAGCAAACATCATATAAATTATACGAAAATTAATACATAAATAATTTATTTCTTATAGAGCTATCAAACGATCATTTAAGATACAAGTGATTTTGAAATGGGGTTCTTGGTTTTCACAAGAAAAGAGGAAGTATTGTCTCCTTTCTTTGGAAATCATTGCCCAGCCTAAATTTAAAATACTGATTGATTTTGAACCGTTGTATCCTGTTTTCCAAAGAAAGCAGAAGTTATATATATTTGCGTTGTTTCTTCACATCTACAATTAGACGACAGTGGAGATGGATAAATTGAGCGACTTGAAGCACCTGTTTGTTACAGTATTTCTTGCAAACTTTGCGTTGAATGTGGTCCCTCCTGCCATAACTGATATCACAGTTGGCGCACTCTGCCCTTCTCAAGACGAGTGCTCACTTGCCATTTATCTCTCCGGTTTCCAGCAAGCTGTGTGTATCGCACCACTTCTCTCTTTCTTATGAATCCAGATCTAATTTGTGAATCATTTTTAGATATGCATTATTTGATTACCAGGGTGCGTCTGCTGATTTCAGATCTTAGGACTCGGATCAATGATGATGTTGCCTTTGCTTGGGCATCTATCTGATGTTTACGGAAGAAAAGCTTTGCTCACAGTCCCCGTGGCTGCCTTGATTATTCCGTCAGGTAAAAGCTGTTTTCCGGTCACTCAATCGAACAAGGCCCAAATCGATAAGTAACAAAAGGTTTTGCAGTAATATTGGCAATCGGCAGATCAACAAACTATTTCTATGCATATTATGTGGTAAAGACCTTCACCGGTATGGTTAGTGACAGTGGAATTGAGTGCCTCTCCATTGCTTATGCGGTAACTAATTATTGCGAGTAATTCAAATTCATTACACAGTATGCACTCCTTTCTCTTTATTTTGTTTTTCTAATGAATAGTTTTCTAGGCAGCTAACATATCAGAAGAAAAACGTGTTTCTGCAATTGGATTAGTTGCCGGCATAGGCTCTGCTGCATCTCTCTTGGGTACCATGGCTGCTCGTTTCCTCTCCACTGCTCAGATCTTTCTGGTCCCCTTTTCCTCTTCCTTAGCCTTTTCTCTTTCCTTTTACTTATTAGTTTGTTTTTACTTAGTTCTGTTCGTTTTCATTCAGGTAGCAGCCGTTTCTTCAACGGTCGCAACAACATACATGAGAGTATTTGTAAAGGAGACGAGCGGCCGTATTGACAGTGATCCTCTGAATCAACCTATGTTGATCAATAATGGAGCAGAATGTTCTGAATCAAAGAGATTGTCACAGAGCTTTAAGAAAGTTCTACCACTCAAGGATATTTTCTGCCTGCTAAGGAGTAGGTAAGATTTCAAAGGTCAAAAACTTTGTTGATTCACAACAATCATTGCTAGTGATGAATTCCATTTCCTTATGGGACTAGACCAGTAGTTGGGTAGGTGCTCCCTGTTCAAAACATGTGTTTTGAGTTATAAATAAAAATTACGTATTCTTGAGAACGATGAGTGTTGGAGTCCGACAAAATTGACAAAAATTACTTACCTTACATTAATTATTTTTTTTGATTATTTATATATTAACACATGCTTTTCATTACTAGTCACTCTTTGTGTATTTTTTTCTTTTCTTTTTGTCATATCTAGTCCTTTTTGCTTATGAATTTTGAGATGAGGGTTCTCAGGAAACAACCTATCTACTTCTATGAGATAGTGGTAAGATCTGCGTACATTATACCCTCTTCAAAACCCCACTTGTGGAATTTCACTGGGTATGTTGTTGTTGTTGTTGTTTGATCAAATATATCAGAAGGAAACCCTGAAAAACAAAAGAAAATAATTTGTATTTAATTAGTGTGGTTTGGTGTAAGATATATAATTAATTATTTCAGAATAAAGTTTGCTCAACCAAACGACCGATATATGCATTAAACTAAACTGAGAGGGATAGTTTGATAAATATAAATTTATACGAAGGATATTTCTAGCTTGAAAAGAATAATTTTGCTATTGCTTTTGCTTTTAGAAATTTATAGTTTCTTCCTCGGGACAAAAAACGATTTTTTTTAATCAGAGAGATTCCCAATATACTAGTAGTCTTTTCACGGGCAAATTGCTATTGCTTCTGGAAAACATTCTTTTTTTTATCAAACACCCCCTAATTTAATGAAAAAAAATAATATTTTTAGCCTTCAAAAATTGTGGTCAATCAGACTTCTTTTTGTTTTAATATTCCTTCTACAAAAATACTGTAGAAATAATGTTTGATTGAAAGTTAAAAGAAATCTCAACTCCATACGAGTTAATTGTATGTGCATCGTTTGTAAATTCCATGTCATCAATCAAATTTGTGTACTTGACCAACAACTGAAAGCTTGAGGCTTATTTGCATCGTCTGGGTTTTGCTTTAATCATACTCATAATTTGCAAATAGAATTGCTTCCTTCGTCCCTCATGTAATATTTTTGAATTTTGAGGTTTAACTTTTTTATCATAATGATTCTAAATATTTTGAATTGCCAATTACTATGATTTATAATATTTTTTACTTAGTTTTCAAATATGTCAATTTTATTTCAAAAAGATAAAAGCTAAATATTTTATATCTAAAGTCACGATCAAAATTAAACTGTCTTACTCTCAAAATTTTAAAACAAGTTGTAATCATATCATCGTTTTTTCCTTTTTGGTGCAGCTTGACGCTTTCGCTTGCAACAGTCATTGCTTTCTTAAATGGTCTAGGGGAAGGTGGACAACAAACTCCATTTTTGGTACACAATTTTATAGTTCCTTTGAAGTGTCAATTTGCAAGTATAAGCCATGTTAATCTCATAGCTTCTGAAATTTTATTGTTTCACTATATATCTTGTAGTACTTCTTAAAGGCTCGACTTCAATACAACAAAGACAACTTTGCTGTTTTAATGCTTATTGGCTACAGTGGAGCATACATTTATTGGCGATATACTCGCACTCACACTAAACTCCATATTTCTGGATTCTAAAATTCATGTGAAGAATTCACCTCTAGAACGGTACCCGGGTCCAAACAACATACTTCCTCCGTTCTTTATAGCTAAACTATATAAATGTTGACGAACATTTTAAGATGTATTCTTTCACCATATTGATATGAAAAAGGTTGTCTTCAATAATATTTTTCTTATAGTTTTGGATATCCAATTTTAATTTCAAATATCAAATTAAGTTAATCTAATTTAGCATTGAAAGTTAGTCAAATAAACTTTTGAAAAGGTGCAACATGACAACAAAAAGGGATGGAGGAAGTAGCTAATAACCCTATGAGCCGTGTGGATTCCAACTTCTTTTTCATTTCAACTTTAAGAGTATGTTGTTATTGTTTAGTACTCCTCTAAGCGTTACTTCTTGTTAATTTTGGTGCAGTTATTCTTGATGCCTCGGTTGGCTCCTATTACCGGAGAGGAGGCAATTCTCTCCTTATCCCTCTTCACTGGATTTATGAATGTATGTGCTTCTTAAAATTTCTATACTAACCTATTTTTTCTGTTCGTGGCGGATTTAGAATTTTCATTAAGGAATTCAAAAGAAAAAGTAATACTTGGAATTTGAACTTGAAATCTCAAGGTAAAACTTGAATCTTTAAGGCTTTAACCACTAAGTCAACCTCTAATCTTATGTCAAGAGATTCAAAATCTACATATATACACGTAGAAGGTAAAAAAATAAAATACGTTTCACATATATAATGTAATTTTTTGCTGGGTTCGTGTGAACCCCATCCCTAGATCCGCCTCTGCCCTCATCTCTGTATTTCTGTGTGCACTTATATAACTTATTAAGTTAATTCTTGTTATTCTACAGATGCTAATTAGTAGCATTGCATGGGCAGTCTGGGTAAGCTTAATCCTTCAAACAGCTAAACACATTGTCTGATTTTTCTTTAGTATATTTCAAATCTCAAGACATTGATATTTTTATTTCCCGAATACATTTCATGGTTGTCTCAGGTTCCTTATGTTGCTAGTGTCTTGTCTGTCATTGGCTTCCTTACAAGACCTTCTGTGAGTTTTCTGTGTTATATACTTCTAGGAAGATGAACACTTGTCAGCTGTGATGATTGTTAGATCTGATAAAGTGTTTATAAAATGTAGTTACAAAGCATTGTGTCAAAACAAGTCGGGCCAAATGAACAGGTGAATAATTTAGATATTTCTGATCCTCTACCTTAATTTCTATATACTTGTAATGTATTGAATCAGTATTTTCTCAAAAGGTCAGTATTAATTCTCTGCCAATGTAATAGGGAATTGCTCAAGGGTGCATTGCAGGAATAAGCTCATTTGGCAATATTCTTTCTCCATTGATATATTCCCCTCTAACAGGTAATTATATCAAAGTTTTGTAGGTGCAATCAGCTAGATATGAGTAATATCACACACTGCTTTGTTGGAGATGCAGTTTGTCTGAATTGTCAAATTAATTGCATTTTCTTTCCTTGTTTGTAGATTTATTTTTATCTGAGAGAGCTCCATTCAATTATCCTGGATTCAACTTATTCTGCGTCGGCCTTGCTTGGGTAAGCATTATACTACAGAATTTTGATAGAAAAACAATAAAGAGTTACCCTAGTTTTGTCGATGCAAAGAGACTAAATTCAACCTTCGAAGCTTAACCGCTGCAAGCCTGCAACAAGTGCAGTAGTATATATATGATGAAGCAATTGAACAACCTTAACAGTGATTTTGCATGTGTATCTTTTGCAGTTGCTAGCTTTAATCCCTAGTACGATGATACAGTTTGGTCCCAATTCAAGACTCAAAATCAGAGACGGTAGCTGCAGCTTGGATGCCTAAATTTTGAGGTTCAAGGTTGTTTTTTCTTTCAACTAATTCCGATAGGAAGGTTCACACATAAATCTCATCAAAATTGGCAGAGAGGGGTTCTCACCAAATGACTGAGATTAACGTGTAATACTTGCAATTATAAAATCATCTAATCAGATTACTTAAAAGATAATTATATATCATTCTATTCAGTAACATTGATTGATAATAACGAATAACTTAATCCTTTTCTAAATAATGAGATGGCTTGATTGACTTCTTAGTAGCATTTGATACTTATTTATATTGTTTCAAATTGAACTGGCAACCTGTTGCAATTGTAGAAGTAAAACCATCCACTGTCGTGGACAAGGTCCCTTGTTATTAAGGATTATAAATCGTGATCTCATCAGATCACAACACAATTACATAAGTAAATTTATTTATAGCTGGGCCCTGAAATATTGCAAGAGAATACAACAAACACATGATGAAGTTGTTACATGGAGTCAACTAAGAGACCGTTACCAAAAGACCTCTGGTTGCCACAATCAAGATTGTCACCTGGACTAACTCCAAGAATTTGGCAATATCTTCTATAAAACCCAATCCGGTCCTGGACCCTGCTGTCACTGCCATGACCACATTCTAGGCCACCATTTATGATGTTTGTGATGACGCCAAATCCAGGGAGGCGATTGGCTGCTCGGTCAGCGCCTGATGGTTGCCATCTTCCTGTGATTACATCGTGGCAAGAAGGCTTTGGTGACTGAGGGGTCATCCAGAACCAAATGGCTGACTTGAATGAGATAACTGGATCTGTGGCTACTAAATCAGGATTGTTTAAGAGGTCCACTCCGATGGCTCTTCCACATGGGCCATAGTTGTAGTTGCTGTGTTAATTAATGTCAAAATACACATAATTAGACCCTATAAAATCGTAACAAATAATTCCCCCCCTTTGTATTTTGTTTTACTTATAAGTTAACATTACGCTAACTTACTGTGAAATTTGAATGGGGCCTCTTCCGAAATATTTTCTTCCAGGAGCACAAGGCCATTGACTGCTTGGTGTGCAGTAATCGCCTGGGCTACCTTGTTCTCTAAGGAAACAGTATCCCCATGCGTATGGTCCATCTGGTGCCGTAGGCCATCCTCCTATCAATTTTAACAAATATAACGTAATTTTAGATCCAAATTTAAAAATTGAACCTATTAAATTTGAATAGACTTACCAGTAGTTTCATGAGAGGTTTGGGCAAAGAAAGCAGCAACTTCTCTTTTCCGGGCAATGGTATCACCAGTGGTGCCGAAGCCACGGAAAGACCTGGCAGCATTGATGAAGGCATTGTAACTGTAGAAATTACCCTTTCCTTGACAAGAGTTTTCGTTGCGATGCTTAAGCATCTGATCAAACATGGAATTTGTGATGATACTGCCTATGTCCCCACCAGGAGGACTGGGGCCAGGGGTAGGTGGTTTTGGAGAGGGACCAGAAGGACATTGACTTTGACATTTTCCAGCACCACAATAGTCATTTGTGTTACCACACCAGCCAAAGTTGCTGCAGCAGAGTCCCGGGGCACAACGTGCACCTCCTGCCTGCCTACCACATTGTTCTGCCGAGGCAGTCAGCACAAGTAGAGAAAATAGTAAAGAAAAAATTATGAACTCAGTAAGCCTCATTTTGTGTGTTGTGGTAAAAGGTGATGGGAAACAAGTAGTGAAGTGGAAGGTATTTATAAGTATAGAGGGTAATGGGGACATTGCTTAATTTGCGGTGTGGTTGTGACAGATCAAATGTTGAATAAACAAAGGCGCTATTCTATTTCTCATACTCATCTGTCTTATTCAGGCCACGTATACTAAGCGGCGGCTATTATCCAGATTGAAAAATTTTAAAAATAATTGGCGGCTTTTAGCTTCTTATTACCAGACTAGATCCACCAGATATGTTATTGTTATTTATAAGACAAGACAAAATTTGTGCAGGTTTAATATATGTTTTTAAAAGAAAATAAAAATAAAAAATTGTGATATTGTTGAAGTTTGAAGAGTAATGCAAAGTTTTATATAGTTTATTAAATATTTTAATTTTTTTAATTATTGTGATTTATATTATTTTTAAATAATATATATTATTTTTTCATATAACGCTGATAGAATTTTGAGAGTCAATTGAGAAGTTATGGATATGATTTATAATACTTTTTTTCATTTTAAAAAGAAGTATTGTGTTTTTTTTTGGTCTGTTTAAAAAAGAATAGCTCCATTTAAAAATAAATTGATTTCAACTTTATATGTGGTATATTTAAGATTATAAAATTAAAAAATATTTTTATATATGTGATATTACTTTAGTTTAGAATCATAAGATTAAACAAAATTATTTTCTTAAATTCGTACCAAGTCAAATCAATTCATTTTTTTTTAAATAGAGAAAGTATCTTTTATAAAAATGTGTAAATATACAACAATTAAATAGATAAATAAAGGAAAAAGTATAAAAAATTTACAAGCATTCTCAACTAAAATAAAATACATCGATGAAGAGGTGCTTGCTTTTAGACCTTTTATATAGTATTACTCCTTTCATCTTATTCTATATGATGTAATACAATTCGAACAATTTTGAATTTATCTCAAAAATTAAAAAAACCAAAAATCAAAAGGTCGTTTTATAATTTAAGACAATTGATAAATATGTATGTAATTATAAATTATTTTATCACAAGTAAAATTGAATTATTATTAAATACAAAACAAAATAATTTAAAAAATAAGTGATACAAATTGAGACAATAAAATAGTAATTTTTGTTAACTATTCATGTCTCAATTACGTAATACTTATTTTTTTTAGAAACAGGGCGTAGTATTTTTTTCATTCAATGTCTGGAGTTTGTGGAGTCCCGATTAAATTTGAATCGTGCACTACAAGATTCATTTGGGAGTGACGCTTTCAATAGAATTTTTTTTATTCTTAACGTTCAAATTTAAAATTTCTAATTAAAGATAAAATATTTTCACCAATGCATCACAACCCACGTTAGTGGAACTAGTATTTTTCAGGGGAGAGCCGGTGCGGTGCAGAGGAAGGGAAATTAAAAAATAGTGGCGGCTCTTAACTTTATTCAGACTTTTCTCCATGTTTTCAGGTGTCATTTTTAATTTATTTCCTTATATTTAGTTTGTGAATAAAATATTTTTAATTTTTTTTATTGTTTAAATAGTGAATGAAAATATTTTTTT
This sequence comes from Solanum virginianum, assembly GCA_000787875.1. Lineage (NCBI taxonomy): Eukaryota > Viridiplantae > Streptophyta > Magnoliopsida > Solanales > Solanaceae > Solanum > Solanum virginianum. The sequence continues at coordinate 9,841 of DF369713.1, forward strand.
TTAAATATTTTTTACTATTTATTTGAGAATAAAAAATATTTTTTAACATAAAAATTAATTTTTGTAATCAATTCGTGACTCGATTTCGACCTTTGATACGGGATTCAACTCTACTATCTACCTAAAATTCAACTTCTAATTTTAGAGTCAATCCTGACGT
>DF369712.1:683-13076 GCA_000787875.1 Solanum virginianum
TGCTCGAGTTATCGAGTCGCGCCCACCACAGACATGTCCTGGACTGCTCGTGATATCGAGTCACATCCACCAAGGAAATATTTTGGATCGCTCGGGGTATCGAGTCGCGTCCACCAAAGATATGACTTGGATCGCTCGGGTATTCGAGTCATGCCTGCTTATATATCCTGGACCGCTCGGGTAATCGACTCGCGCCCAAGCATAATATCATCATCAGAGTATATCAAAAGCCACATAAGCAGTATCACAAATCCAAACGATGAGCATAATAATCACACACCAATCCAGCATACTAATTATTGCAAATTCTTTCACTAAGCTAAACCAGTCATATTCCCAGAACCATACAAACTCATCATAGTTTTGCACTTACAGACTTTAAATGCACGAGAATCGGTAATATGGTTAATTTCTATAAGAATTCCAAGAAAACGAACACATATATTATTCCAAACTTACTCAACTTTCACAATTGGAGATAAAGTATTATTTGTACCAAACTGTTCATATCCGACCCTTCAAAATAGTTTTGAAGGTAATTTGAACTTTTCCAATTCACAAACTTATCACACTCTCGCAATTTACCAACTTATCAAACTTTTCCCAAATTACAAACTTATCAAACTTTTCCTATTTACAAACTTATCGAACTTTCACAATCTACCTACTTGTCAAACTTCTACCACTTATAACTTTAAGTTCATAAGAACCAAAATAGGACTAAATTCTTCACAAAATACCAAGAGTGAACATATGAACTATTTAAGCCAAAATGCAAAACCCACATACATACACTCTTTATATTACCTAAAACAAGACTAGAAATCACTATACCTTTTTCGACCCCCTTAAATGGGCTAAAAGCGCTAAAGTCGATAGGGAAGCGTGTTCTTGGTCAATTCACGCCTCCACGCTACTTAGGAGACTCGATATAAAGGTTTATAGCGTCAAAATAATTTTAGAATAAAAAAAAATGTGAATTTTGGCTACTTGCTACAGTAACCCGAGAGCTATTTTGCTACAGTAACTATCCTGCTACAGTGACTTTTTTGCTACAATACTATTCTATCTTGGTATTCTTGGTTGCCTTGATTTTTGTTTCTAAGTGTAGGAACTAATGTTATCATGTACAAGATATATATATATATATATATATATAGATCCTATTTCCTCGGGTGTGAAGCATCCAACTATTCATTCTCATTTTCAGATTCCACCAAACAGCTTTTCCAGCTCCTCCTCTGGCAATTGTCTCGACGATAGTAATCAGGCCACTTTCTGCTGACTACCTGCTCTCATATTTCCATAGTAAGCAAAGTCAAGTTGGTTAATGACACCTCAAGTTTGAAGGGCATGTTAAAATTTCCAGTGGTAGTGTTAGAAGGTAGAGTTACAAGTGCTAAGTTGGTACATTATATATCATATCACAGTAAACATATATTGCATATTTCACATAGATAAACAGGGGTATCTTCAACTCCATAATAATCATAATGCAATCAAGTAAGCATTTTCCTAATCTCTTCAGTTATTTCTCACATTAGTCAATACCTTGTCTCTATGAGCCACACTTCTCAATGCCTAGTCTCTTCAGTAGCATGTGTAAGTTGCCAATAACTCAGCAGAATGGTTGCTACAACACATGCTATACCTTAGAACTACAATGGGAAGGATGAAAGTTCATTTTGACATCCTCAATGTTTTGGGGGAAAGTGGAAGAATAACATACGCAATGATCTTAGACCCATATGTCAACATTACAGTAATACACCAACCATTTCCAGGCTCCAAATAGCAAATCAGTGGTGTACGTTACCAACTTTCATTCATATGTTTATTTTCTATTCTTACCACTGGCAAGTTTTACATTCTTATTGTTTATGGATTCTAAAGACACAAAAGCTTAAGACATAACTAATGGTTTACAAGAATGACAAGGAATAACCATAACGTTTAACTAAGTCATGCCAAAGAACGAAAGGCTTTACATACCTTAAACATCCACCGATTCAATCCAATTGCGACTCAACTCCAACTTATGTTTCGGGATGCCCGACGCCTACAATTAATTCATGACAATATCAAGCGATTAACTAAAATCTTCTTGGGCGTTAAAACTCCAAAGTTGCCACTAATTCAATAAAAATTTCGACAGCATCTCCCCTTAAAATTATGCTACCCCGAGACTCCAACTCGGCTCAAATCAACCAACGACAACATCAACAACAACCCATAATATCATCAAGCACTTCCAATGTCATTACAACACCAAATACACTAACTATCATCATTTTAGTGCCTCTAGAAAATGTGGGCAGCTTTTAAACTGGACAACATTCACAATTGGACAACATATAAAACCTGACAGCATGTTAAAACTGGACAGAATGCAAAATAGTCAAAACTGTCAAAATTGGACAGCATACGGAATTGGACAGCATACTAAAAACTGTCAAAACTGGATAGCATGAACCCATATACATTTAGATAGTTTTCGTTCATTCATTCATGCTATAACGCTCACAATATACTAGCTACGCACCAATTTTTATAATTCCAGCAAAAGTGGACAGCCCATTAACATAATCACATGATGTCCAAACATTCTTTCACGTTCCAATAAATTATATTACCCCAAATAAACATCAAATTCATACTTCCAACACAAGACAACCCAACATAGTATTTATGCCCAAATTTTGGCCAAAATCCATACATATACATTTCAATCCCAACATTCAATATTTCTTGTTTTTTTTTTTCATATCAACATGCTACAACATACATAGACCCATAAGAACACATAAAACAATAGAAATTCTTACCTTAATACTCCACCCCTTCAATTAGGTTAAGGTTCCAATTAAGAAGAAAGACATGTTCTCTTATCCCAACAACTTCTCCAAGCTACTAAAGATTCCCAAATTAGAAGGTTTTAACCCTCAAATGCTTTGAAAAAAACAGAAATGAAAATTTTGAATCTTCCTTTCACAAGGCCGAGAGGCCTCTTTGCTTTGTCTTCCAAGTTCCTTGCTGAAAGAGCTTCTTCAAGCTACTAAGGGGATCCAAGATGGAAAATTTGTAATATCAAAAAGAAGTTGAAATAGAAGAAAAAGAAAATTCAAAATTTCTCGGTCAACCGAATGTTCTTCAACATGTAGAGATTTTGGCTAAGTGTGGAAGATAAAGAATTAGTCTTACACACACCTACATATACTTTTTTTAAAAAAACCTTAGTCAAATTAAATGATCCACCCACACACTTGGACCAATAAGAAAATAACACCAAGCCAAGAATGTTCCCAAAAATATCTTCACGAGCTAAAGTGTAAAAAAGTCCACTTTAGTCTCCAAACTTCTCAATAATGACACTTTGGTCCCAAATTTTCTAATATTATCACATTAGTCCCAAATTTCTGTAATTATTTCAACACACAAAATACAGGTTCTAACAATTTGGTTGCTTCATGCAATAAACTTTATATCGAGTTTGTTGAACTGATGGGAATAGAAAAGTCAGTAGGTGTAATTTTGGATCTTGCTGTTGTGCTTTTTTTATTCGCGTCTAATTTAACTGGAACTTGATGATCTTGAAGATAATTGGACAATTGCAAAGAGTCAATTGTAGTGATCTAAAAAATTTTGATAATAAACATCTGATGATATGACATTTTTGCCTTTATTCCATTAAACATGCCATGAGTAATATCTGTGAGAAAACCCTTTATATCGATGCTTAGAATCGCAAATACTGTTATTGGTTGGAGAACTTCCTTCTAACTGAAATTTGTACGACTACTCCTTCACCTCAATTTCCTTTCCATTTGGTTATCTCGACCACACAACATTTGCTAATGCTCTGAAACACCAAGTAGTGATTATTGCTCCAAAGTGCATAAACAAGTATTGGTGGTCAGTCAAGTAGTAATGTGAGTATGGCATGCATACACTAGTATATATGGTTGCACAATTAATAATATGTGATTTAGAGTATCCGTCAGATGAGGACATGAAGTTAATTAACTAAACTACAAAGACCAAAGATTTCTATTTATTAAATTGAAGCTTAAAAGCTTATATAAATTTTAGGTGATTTAAATCTAAATTAGTAAGTAAAATAAGAAATAATTAATAGAGGATATGGAAATTCTTTTTCATATCCCTAACTCTTGTGTCTTTGAAGTCCACCAATGGTAGATATACATATCAAAATTTAATAAGTTTTGAAAGAATGTGTTTCCTAATAGTTTGGAAAGCGTAAATACCCGCAACTTAGAGAGAAATTGAATAGAAATCAGTGTTTGTAATACTTTCTTAGTTTTGTGAAATTTGTGTATACATAGGGAAGTGACAAATACAAAGTTTGATTTGGGATACAAAATCTGATAGGGACAAGACAAGAAAAATCTTTTAAAGTAGCTGTTCGACAGAGCTAAGCGAGAAAGACCTTTTAGGATGCAAGCATAATTGCCTAAATTTGATATCCTTATGTAGTAACACATTGTTTTCTGTGTGTCCAGAGTCATAGTTGTTCCTAAAGTTCCAAATATAGATTTTCAAGGTTAACTTTATGCAAGATAGGATTCTTTGGTTTTGTTAGTCTTCATTTACATGCTATTGTTATGACTACATGTTGGTTCTCTGTTTAAAAACTAGTTTGTTAGAATTTGCTTACACATTTCTCTTTCAAAGATGTTGCTTTACTGGTACAAGTCTTAGAAGTCATGATTGGTTTGCCTCATTGTCCAGGGAATTTGTAGGAAATGTGGAGAGTGTGAAGTTGAAAAGTGGTACTAGAGTTGTCTGTACTATTGGGTTTAAATGCCATGTTCGGATTCAAGTGATTTGTCTTTGAAATTTTTAAATTTGTTAGAATATGTATAACTTTCTATGTTTTAAAAGAATTTATCCTCTAATAGTTTTAAAAGTATAAATACTCCGTAGCCTTTGATAGGAAACCCAAATTGCTTTGGAATCTATTTTGAAATGTCCCGTAGAAGTATGTGTAATTTATCGTGCGTATTATACTATATATATATTCTGAAGTAGGCTGGATACGGCGGGTCGGTTTGCCTATGGGTCAGCTTTGCTTAGTTTGGAGCCATAAGGAGTTGGGCTTTGGATATATTGGCATTATGACATGTGAGTGTTGGGCTACAGTTCATCCCAGCTGACGTGAGTGCTGGGCCACAGTTCGCCCCTGCTCACCTATCCTGTTCGCCCTGGCTTATGTGAGTGTTGGGCCTCATTCGCCTTGGCTCACTTATGGCATGACGTCCTTTTTGTATTATGATACGAGAGTGCTGCACCACAGTTCGCCTTGGCTCACCTATCCTACGACGTGAGTGCTGGGCCACAGTTTACCTCGGCTCACCTATCCCATATTTGTGAGTTGTGTCGGAGACTTCAGATACTTGACCTTTCTGGTCTGAGGTGGTAGTATGGCGAGAGTTTGGAGATCACCATCATTCCTGTATATTATGCATCATTTTGAGATTTTAGATAAAGAAATATTTTCTGATATTTGCATATACGTTTGACCTTCGGGGGCTGCATTTCATGCCCGCTGGTACAGACATACAGAGTAGTGAGCCGCCAGTTTAGGACCTTTGACTACTATTTGAAGTGATCCTTTTTCTTCAGAGAAAATACTTGGTATATATACACTTATTTCCCTATTTTGTATTTATGTACATGTGAGGGGCCCGTCTTCTAATTCTGTCAGTTTAGTTAGAGGTCTGTGGATACCTGTGCCTATGGGATTTGTCAGTTTGTATGTCTTTGTATGTATCTTGTGTATGTTGGGCGATTTAACCGCAACAGTGACCTTATCTATCCGCATGTATATATACATATATATATATATATATATATATATATGTATGGTATGGTATGCTGGATTCTTCTGTATGCAGGGTTTGGGTTGTCAATAAAACAAAAGAAACTCTGCTGAAATTTCTGTAAAATAAGATTTGTATTTGTCGTCTGGCTTTGTTTTTGCTTCGGGGTGCCCAATTTGGGCACTAGTCATGGCCTACGGGGTTGGATTGTGACAACCTTGAAAGTGGCACTAGTGGTTTAAGCATATTGATTAGCCAATAATGGAGTCCAACATTGGAGAATGTTTCAACTGCATTAGCTGGTTATATTTGTGAACATCTGCTTAGATGGGAAAAAGTTAGGCTTGTATTGATTGTGATCAAAATAGCCGGCAGCTGTTTTAGCATAACTTTAGCCGACTTGTTGGTCTTTCAAGTCTACTCTTCTGCTTATATGCAATTTCAGTACACACGATCATTGATTTTTTGTGACAGTGTGTGAATTGCAGTTAAAAATAAATATTGTAGTGAGAAGTTGATGAAGAACTTAAAGATAAAACAAATAATGTAGATCTTGAATAAACTGAGAATTTTGACACCTAATACACTTATAAATGATTAAAGATAAAACAAATAATATATATCTTGAATAAACTGAGAATTTTGACACCTAATACACTTATAAATGACAAAATAATTAAAAGATATTTTACCTGGATAAATCTGAAGTAGAATAAAATCATTACTTCTCTTTTTTTGCTATCGTGTCCCTCTTCAGTAAGACTGGGACAATAAACACAAGCACTTGAGTATATATTTGGTAAATCTGAAGTTTCAAAGCTGTTGTTTGAATCAAATGGAAGTAGAAGTTGTGATAGCGCTTTTCTCTTTGGTCATCTATGTTGATTGTCTGTTCTCTTTGGTCATCACTCCATTTCTTTTTTTCTATTTGACATTGGACTTCTGGTGCTTGTATTCATTGAGGCTGTTCGTATTTGCAGTTCTCACTTTTAGGATGACTAAGAATTAGGAGTTTTGAGTGCTTTCCAAGCCTCTGATATGTTTTATCTTCCAAACAATCTAACTTTAAGCTCCTGAAGGAGATCATCCAGTATATGTGGTTGTAGATGTTCTTGACCGATGATAATGAAAGGTGTTTGATTTGGCCATGTAGTAGCTGATTCATTTTTTTGTTTTCATCATACATTAGGAAAATTGTTACCACTACTTGAATATCTTTCTATTTTACTTTCCAAAACAGTTTGTGACTTCAAGAGTTGCATTCTGTGAAGGGAAACTTGATGCAAGTGTTTCCATGTTCCTCTGCTTAGTTTGTTAGTTCAAGACGAAATTTCTATCCTTTAACTTAACTATTTCCTGTCTACAACCTGCTGGATTTTTAAAGTATGGTCGGTTATCAGTGTTGAAATTTTGTAATATCACTGTTAGCTGTAGTTTCTCTTGTTGCTACTGCTGCTTTTCTTCTTGTTCTCAGGACATAAGGAAGAGTCCTAGTTTGAGATTGTTGCTTATTCTATCTAAAGCTCTAATTATTGTTTTGCATTAACCCTCTTTCCTCATTTTTGTTTCTCCATATTGATTACTAACACTAGGTTTGAATCCATCAATAGTCACTGTAATGCTGCAGTGAATTCATCTAATCTTGAATATTGCAGTTTGCCATTTCCTTGCTCTGTTTGAGTAGACTAACTATTTGTTTTCATTTTGAGTAGAAGTATGTGATTTATGAGTTTAATACCCCTCTTATTAGTTGATGTCTATTAGTCTAGTTAACTATCGGTTAGTGGGAACTAATTTTGGTGTTTCACTGTGCTGTTTTTATTTCTTAAAGGCTTTACTGGTAGGGGTCTTAGAAGCCATGGTTTGTTTGCCTTGTTGTCCATGGAATCTGTATAAAAATGGAGAGTATGAATTTGAAGAGTAGCATTAGAGTTGTCACTATTGTTGGGTTTAAATGCCATGTTCGGATTCACATGATATATCTTCGAAATTTGTAAATTGTAAGAATATGTATAACTTGTTAGATTTTAAACGAATTTGTTCTTTATTAGTTTTAAAAGTATAAATACCATGTAGCCTTTGATATGAAACCCGAATTGCTTTGGAATTAGTTTTGAAATGTCCTATAGAAGTGTGTATGATTTAGATGGGGTATAATAATTATTGTTTATGTGAGGGGCCCGTCTTCTAATTCTGTCAGTTTAGTTAGAGGTCTGTGGATACCTGTGCCTATGGGATTTGTCAGTTTGTATGTCTTTGTATGTATCTTGTGTATGTTGGGCGATTTCAGCAGAGTTTCCTCTATTTTACTGACTACCCACCTACATATAGAAACATCCCAACAAACAGTATAAGTATATATATAGACATGCGGGCTGACAAGGTCACCGCTGCGGTTAAATCGCCCAACATACATAGCATACCTACATAGTGATTCAACCTTCCTTAACCTATACGCAGAGGCATCCATAGACCTCTATACAGACCAACAGAATCAGAGGACGGGAAAAGGCCCCGGTGTACCCTCAAATGGACATAATACAACATAAAGAAATAAGTATATGTACAAAATATTGCTCCGAAGCAAAGGAGCTCTTCAAACGGTAGACTAAGATCCTAAGCTGGTGGCCTGCTACTCTGTGCGTCTGTACCTGCGGGCATAAAACGCAGCCCCCGAAGAGAGGGGTCAGTATGAAATAATTACCAAATATGTAAAGCAGAAAGTATAGAGTGTCTATATCAGGGCAACCATTAAAAGAAAAGTACAATGGTTAAGCGCATATCCAAAATATATAAGTACTTACTTACTAGATCATAAGGTGTATAGCAAACAAGGCCAAAGTATAACTGTAAATGCATATCCAGAATATTACATACTTACTTCCCAATACATGAAACTGAGGGACAACTAAAACAAAAGTACAGGGATTAAGTGCATACCCAAACATATCCAATATGTTTATTTTCAACATACGAAGCACGTATAACACCAGATGGTTTCAAATTTCTAAAATCACTATCACGTAATACCAACATAGGGAGGTGAGCTAGGGAAGACCGCTGCACTCACAAGTCACAACTATAAATAAGAGTGAGATTAACAGAGGTGCAGGAGTCAAACGTATATGGAAATATCAGGAAATATTTCTTTATCTAAAATCTCAAACTAACGCATAACGTACAGGAATGATGGCGACCTCCAAACTCGCGCCATACTACCGCCTCACACCAGAAAGTTCAAATCTCCGAAGTCTCCAACATAAGCCACAAACGTAGGATAGGTGAGTCGAGGTGAACTGTGGCCCAGCACTCACATCGTAGGATAGGTGAGCCGAGGCGAACTGTGGCCCAACACTCATGTATCATAATACAAAAATGACATCATGGCGATAAGTGAGCCGAGGCGAGCAAGGCCCAGTAATCACGTGAATTGGGGCGAACGAGGCCCAGCACTCACACGTCGTAATGCTAACTTATCCAGAGCCCAGCTCCTTATGGCTCCAAACTAAGCAAAGTCGGCCCATAGGCAAACCGACTCACCGTATCCAGCCTACTTTGGAATATATATAGTATAATACGCATGACAACAATCGGCTCGGGAATCGGTGAAAGATATCATACTAAGCATGAGTAGAGTCATGAGAATCATATGCAATAACAACAATTACCATAAATTCCAAACACAAGCAAAAATATTCATATGCAAGGACAAAGTCAAATCACTTGAATTCGGACATGGCCTTTAAACCTAACAATACCGACAACTCTAGTACTACTATTCAACTTCACACTCTCCACTTTCCTACAGATTCCCTGGACAACAAGGCAATCAAACCATGACTTCCAACTTAATAAGACTATAAGAGTGAGATTATTCAAATAACATCATGAGAACTGAGACATACTAAAGTATAGTACACAATACTAAAAGAAAAGTGTAACATGACACTAAATGATTTTTATACCATCCAATTATTAGTTGAAGCTCCAGGTCAAATGTGAATAATGAACATACAATCCCAGTAAGATATCAACAACTAAGGTATCACCTTCCAGTGCCCAGCAGCCCAATGCCAGCATGATAACCACGACCCATTAGTATCTAAACACATTTCTAATCAGTAGGAGAAAAGTTTACATAAACTAATACCACACAACTGCACACTGAAACTAACCTCCTTAAGATGCCTTGGACAATGATTCATAGTTGTCTAGGCATGTTCAAATACCAATAAACTGACTAGTAAGCATGCATGATTAACAGTTGAACTGGAGCTACAGGTAATACCCTCATTTCATCATTCTCACACGTACCAATTACAACAAAGATTTGTACCAAAATAGTTCCAGACCCATCTCTTTGCAACTCACATATTGTCACCAGACATTACAAAGCAAAAAGAACCCAACCACTACGCACTTTAGGATCCATTTTGCTCCCATTATTTATCCAATTTACCCAGTTTCCTTAATTGCACAAGTATTTCAACTTTTTGAACTATTAACAAATTGCTAGCTCAGTAAAGGTTACTATGACAAATAATAACTTATTCAACAATTGGGAACTAAAAGAATAATCTGAACCAAACAGGCCCCAAGTTTGATGAGATTCAACACTAACCTCTTATCAACTCATAAACAAATACATCAATTTTCATAAGAACACCGAGGAACGAATATAAGTCATGCCATAAAACAAATGCTTTACATAGCTCAATTATCCTTCGCCAAACTAATTCCAACGCCAAGCCAATCTAACTTACTCTTCTGAATGTCCAACGTCTACAACAAATCACAATAACGCTAACGGTTAGCTAAAAGCCCTTTTTAGCCTTAAATCCCAAACTTGCCCCCAATTTTTATAAACATTTTGATGGCACTTCCCCTTAAACTAGACCACCCCGAGAATCCATCTTGGCTCCAATTAATCAACACAACAACAATAAGAAGAAGCCTTTCCAAGGCCATAACTTCACTAAATTCACTAACGAACTTCATTTTTACCACAAATGCGAAACAGGGCAGCATACAATTCATATACATATTTACTATATTCAAGCACACCTATATACTCCAAGAACCATATTACATCACTCAAACATCCAACGTTAAAACATAATATTTAACTACATACAAAGATACCAATTTGACCAACTCCTTATATATACACAATCAATTTTCAATGCTTGTTTTACCTCACAAGGATCATCTTTATGCCATCTAAACACAATTCTATAGTTTCGAGACAATATAACGCTATTTACATACATACTCCAATTTCGACCCTTAACCCCAAAGTTCATAATTTACTATAACAAGCTATATCTTCAAGGTTTCCCTTCAATTTAACATATACCAACACACATACAATCCCTTCAATTTAACATATACCAACACACATACAAGCCTTAAATTTAACTAAAACAAGATAAAAATCAACATACCTTTTAAACCCCTTTAGTGAATTCAATTCGCCAAAGTCATAAAATGAAGTGTTTTCTTGGCCAACCAACGCCTCCATGCTACTTAGTGGACTCAATATACCCTGCTTATAGCGTCAAAATAATTCAAAGATCGAAAAAAACAATTTCCTCCTCTGGTAGTGGACTCAATATACCCTGCTTATAGCGTCAAAATAATTCAACGATCGAAAAAAACAATTTCCTCCTCTGGTCTCGGGTTGCTCTTCAGCTTGTTGGAACTCTCTTTTCTTTTTTCTAAGTGTAGTGAGAAGCTAGAAAATGAAAAGAAACCTTACAGCCACATATGTATATATAGTTAAACTTAGTCCCCACCCTTACACATGTACCACTAGGAATATAACACCATTTAAGTGGGGCCACAACCTAATTAAGAGTTCTAGATTTTTCTTTAAGAAGAGCATTTTATGAAAGTGATTAAAGGATAGCCTTGCATATAAGTACATGTGTATATATATAAATATATAGACACTTACACCTATTTTAAAAATATTCAACTTTGACCCCAAACTTTCCAATAATGCCTTCTTGGTTCTAATTTTTTCTAAAATTGACACTTACGTCACAAATTTCTGTAATGGTTCCATTACTCCACAATACGGGTTCTAACATCCTCCCCCCTTAAGAACATTCATCTTCGAATGTTAACTAGCCTCACTAGTTTCATAACCAATTTAGGGGGAGTTTACTTCTAATCACCATAATAACACATCCGATATAGACTTGCCCCTCTGGGCCCCTGTGGTCCTTCTCGTAGGCATCACTATACCTAAAGTAAACTGTCAGATAGGAATCACCCTACTAACACAGCTCTAACGCATGGTCTAAGCTCAGAAGAAAGAGTAGCATCCTAAATGTCTGGTAGCCTCCTATTTATAGATGTGGTGCACGACACACCGATAAACAAGACTCTACTAGACATGGTCTATGGACACTCCGAGGGCTAATCGCTCTGATACCACTTCTTTTATGACCCAACCTAGTGGGCCATGACTTATGCCTGAATTGGACACTTAGACGCAAATACAAAACTAGACACAACGCGAACCAGGTCATACTTCCCATAGATATCA
>DF369711.1:0-14919 GCA_000787875.1 Solanum virginianum
CAAGTCAAATCCAACTTATGCTTCAGATTGTCCAGAGTCTCAAACGACGCATCAAAATCAATTTCTGAAGCTTCCACGTTGTTCTCCTCGAAGAATTAGGCAACTTAGCCTTTTGAATCACCCAAATCGAATTAAAATCGAGAGAAATCCAATAAAAATATCAGAATTTGCAATTGAGGTCGCCTTGACCCCAAAACCTGATAAAAATCATTTAAACTAGTTCCGGATTCCAAAAACTCAAATTCCAGATCCAATGGAAATATTAAAATTTACACTTGAGGCCTTCTTGACCCCAAAACCTGATAAAAATCATTTAAACTAATTTCGAATTCCAAAAACTCAAAATATTCTCAGAAACTCCAAAAATTGCAACGAAACCATTTCTAGCATTACTTTATCCATATGAAACTACTGAAATTTTTAAAATCCCATTTCAATCTTTCGAACTCCAAATGTTGACCAAAGTCAAACTTCGGCTCCGGTAACGACCAAAAATGCAACTTATGATCCAAAATCTTCATTTTAACTCCAAATTGACCAAAGTCAAACTTCGGCTCCGGTAACGATCAAAAATGCAACTTATGATCCAGTGTGTTTATCTCCTTCTAATGAGTGCCTCCTCCCGTAGTACTTTGCCGTTCTCATCCTTGATGTACTTCACTTGATCAATGTCGTGAGCCCTCTTCGATTCTTAGCTAGCATATATAACTTCTTATTTTTTTGAGAAGTAACATGTAAAACTTCAATCCCACCTTTGTCCTCCAATTTTGCGTACAAGCATTCAAAAGTTGTTGCTTTTGTCAGTGTTAGAATAGGAATAGGAACAAGAATAATGTCTACAATCCTACTTAGAATAGGATTAGGAATAATATATAGAATCCTACATGGAAAAGAATTGTATTATAGTATCCTAGTTAGAAAAGGAGTCTAATATAGTATCTATAAATAGGGTCTCAATGTAATAATATAGACAACAATTAAATAATATTCTTCTCCAATATTTCTCATAGATATCTTCACAAAGAAAATATCGAGTACATTAAGGCTTTAATGTAGAGACACAATTCAGTAATATTTTTCTTCAATATTTTTCACATTGTATCAAAGCTTCTATGGTCCTGGTAGAAAATCAAAGAGCTTCTGTTGCCTGCGGGCGGCATATCGGGCGGCTATGACCCATATATGCCGCCCGTTTGGCCAATGATTGTGTTAGCAAAAGTTGGGTCACCGAGTATCTTTCTGGTGAATATTTTTTTATATCTAATTCGAGTAGCACCGTGCATCGTCCCAGTGACTACTTTCTCATATCTGATTTGTGTAGCACCAAACCATCTTTCCAGTGACTACTTTTTTTATATTCAATTTGTGTAGCACTATGCCATCTTTCTGCTGACTACTTTTTTATTTGTGTTGGGTCATGCCATCATTTCAACCCTATCCATGCAATTTCTGTTTTTCAGTAGGGTTGTGCCATCAATACAACTCTACCTATAGAATTTCTATTTTCTAGTAGGGTCGTGCCATCATTCCAACCCTACCCATATAATTCTCCTTCTCAGTAAGGTCATGTCATCATTCCGACCCTACCCATATAATTTTATTTCTCAATTTGTGACCTAGCACATTGAAATTGACTGACAATCTGACATTATGCATCAAATTCAGTATTTCATGAGAAGACTAAACACGTCAAGTGATCAACTTGCAGATATCTTACCAAGCTCTTCATCGGTAGTCATATTAATTACATTTGTAACAAGCTAGGTACATATGACTTGTATGCACCAGCTTGATGGGAAATGTAAGAATAGGAATAGGAATAGGAACAAGAATAATGTCTATAATCCTACTTAGAATAAACAACAACAACATATCCAGTGAAATCCCACAAGTGGGGTCTGGGGAGGGTAGAATGTACGCAAACCTTACCACTACTTAGAATAGGATTAGGAATAATATATGACTTAGAAAAGAATTGTATTATAATATCCTAGTTGGAAAAGGAGTCTAAAATAGTATCTATAAATAGGGTCTCAATATAATGTAGAGAGACAATTCAATAATATTTTTCTAGGGTCTCAATATAATGTAGAGACACAATTCAATAATATTTTTCTTCAATATTTCTCATAGCCTGTAACTGCTAACTTTGCCTCTTTCCTAGCCATCTTATACTCCCTATTCATTCACTTTTCCTCTTCGTCCTTAGCCTTCACCAACTTCATGTAAGCCACTTTCTTTACCTCCACCTTCAATTGTACAAGTTTGTACCAAGTAAATTTACCTTCAACCACCTTAACAGTTGTAGGATTAACCTACAACTTTACAAAGTAAATTCACCTTCAATTATGTACAACTCTGTTGCAAGTAAAATACAAGTCACAATTTTCAGTTATTTGAAGAGTTTTAGAGTATCATGAATTAGTTCGTGAATATCTTTTATTTTGCATGTAGGCAAAATTAATGCCATTGTCCAAATGCCCCTAAGTTGTGTTCATCAGGCAAACCATTCAAAGATGAGTACCCCCAAATGAAGGACAATAATATAATAAAGGTCAAATACTGCAGAAGCTAATACAGTCACCCCAAAAAGTGATGTCACAAATCATGCCTTACTAGTAGTAGAAAATGCAAGTTTGATAGTAAAGAGATGTAGATTCTCAGCTACCATGAACTAGCTGGCAGCTCAACACTAGAACGCTACTAGTTCTCTGAAGCTCTTTACCAAACTCCACAATACCTCAAACTCATAGCTGCACACAGAGTGCAACAAGTGTAGTATGAGTACACTAACACATACTCAGTAAAGTATAATCAACCGTCCCTAAAAACAATAGTGACAAGGGTTTGCCGAAAATACTTACTTTCAAACCTGTGCAATTATTATATTTGACAATAATGATATACATGATCAACCATCTAAAATCCTGGTAGCACCCATGCGTTTCAATATTCCATCCATAGGGCCCACCTTTACCTACGTTGAACTGTGTTTCGATACGCTATCCATAGTCAATGATATTCATCAATAGCCCAACCAACATTGTATTTTATCCTTCGTCTAACGGTACGAATAGTAATACAACAAGCACTAACAAACCTAACCCTCATAAGGCAAGATGACAATCTATCCCTACTAATCTTCTGTCCTTATACGCGACCTCCATTTTATCCTTTCTAGAGTCATATCCTCAATGATATGAATCTGTGTCGTGTCCTGTCTAATCATCTCTCCTAATACTTTTTTGGTCTACCTCTACTGCTCCTCGTGCTCCCCAACATCTAGCCTTTAGCACCTCCTGGGGCTTCTGTGCGCCCCTATTATATGTTCAAACTTTCTCAGTCTCGCTTCTTTCATTTTGTTCGACATAGAGGCCACTCCCATCTTTTCCTGAATAAACTCATTACTCATCTTGTCATTCCTAAAATACCCACAGATTCATCTCAACATCCTTATCTCCGCAAGATGTATCTTCTAAACATATGAGTTCTCTGCTGGCCAATACTCCACCCCATACAACAAGGATAGTCTAACCACCACTCTTTAGAACTTACCTTTAAGTTCAGGTGGTACTATCTTATTGTACAAGACTCTAGAGATAAGCCTCTGTTTCATCCATACTACCCCAATATGATGTGTGACATCATTGTTGGTGTCCCTACTACCGTGATTATGGACTTAAAATTTTCTCTTGGGAATAATCTATGTGGCAAGCCTCATTTCTATGTTTGCTTCATATAACGCAACACTGAATTTGCACTCCAAATATTTCGTCTTGGTTCTACTCAACCTGAACCCTTTAGACTCCAAAGTTTGTCTCCAGACCAAAACCTAGCGTTGACTCTGTTCCATGTCTTATCAATCAGTACAATTCCGTCCTATCAGTCAGTACAATGACATTCATAAAATAACGTACACCATGAGACCTCTTAATGAAGAGACCGCGTCAACTTATCCATCACCAAGACAAATTGGAAAGGACACAAATTGATACCTGGTGCAGTCTTATCTCAATTAGGAAGTGCGCCAAGTCTCCTCCTACCGATATAACCCGAGCCTTTGCTCCACCCTACATTTCCTTTATCGCCCTAATATGAACCATCAAGACACCTCTAGCCTCCAAGTACCTCTAGAAGACATCCCTCAACACTTTGTCATGTGCTTTTTCAATATCAATGAACACCATATATAGGTCCGTTTTCCTTTTCCTGTATTTCTCCACCAGTCTCCGCACCAAGATGGATGGCTTCAGTAGTCAATCATGTTGGCATGAATCCAAATTGATATTAAAAAATGGACACCCCTCTCCTCACCCTCATATCCACCACTCTCCCTAAACCTTCATAGTTTGGCTTAGCAATTTGACCCCTTGTAATTGTTACAATTTAGGATATCACCCTTGTTCTTGTACAATGAAATTATTGTACTGCACCTCCATTTGTCAGACATTTTTGTCGTCTTAGAAATATCATTAAATAACTCAGTTAACCACTAAATACTTTCCTTGTTTGTGCTTTTTCAAAATTCCACTGGAATCTCATCGGATTCAAGCCTCTCTATCTCTATGAGTAGTGGTAAGGTCTGTGTACATTTTACCCTCCCCAGACCCCACTTGTGATTCTACTGGGCATGTTGGTGTTGTAATCTCATCGGATTCAGTCATTCTTCCCC
Organism: Solanum virginianum; assembly: GCA_000787875.1. Classification (NCBI taxonomy): domain Eukaryota; kingdom Viridiplantae; phylum Streptophyta; class Magnoliopsida; order Solanales; family Solanaceae; genus Solanum; species Solanum virginianum. Next base: position 4,673 of record DF369711.1, read on the forward strand.
TGCTCATCTGATTAAGAGTACTTATAACCTCCTCAACCCTAAAACACCTACCATACCCAATGTCCTCAAGTCTTTCAGAGTGCGCCAAATCACCTAATACAATGTCTCTGTCGGCTTCTCCGTTCAAGAGTTTGTGGAAGTAAGCATGCCATCTTTGCTTAATGGAGGTCTCTTCCACCAACATCTTGCCTTTCTCATCCTAGATGCACTTCACTTGATTCAAGTATTGCAAACCTTTCTCTCTCGCTTTTGCAAGCCTAAACAATTTTTTATCTCGACCTTTGTCCCATAGCTTGACATACAAGCATTTGAAAACTGCATCTTAGCCGCCGTAACCACTAACTTAGCTTCACACTTCTCTTCCTCGTCCATGCACTCCACCAACTTTATATATGCAGCCTTTTTTGCTTTTTCTTTGCCTTGAACTTCTCCATCCACTACCAATCTATTTGATAACCACCAAAGTTACCCCTCAATACTCCTAGCACCTCTATAGCTGCTTCGCTAATGCAATTAGATATCTTATTCCACATGTTTTTTCACACACCTGATACTACTACACGTCCCCATACTAATCAACTTCTCCCCCATGTCCCGAGAAAGGGTACGGTCAAGCCACCCCGTTTAAGCCTTTGCTTTGAATGAGACTTAGTTGATAGCCATTTATTTTTATTATTTATGAGTTAGATTGTGATTCAGTGAATTTACTAGGATCGTGTGTTTTACTATTTTTGTTTTATTCCAGGTTTTATAAATATAACAAGCAAATATCAATAAAAGTGTTCTTCCACTGATGTACTTCTCTGCTCAGCGATAAACTTTTGTTCTTAAAAGTTACTAACAACGAATTGGTGAATTGGATAATATGCACATGCTCGTCCAAGTTATGAATTGTAGGATAGAGGCTCTTCCTATTATATACTTGGGTTTATCTTTAGGTGTAGTGAACAATGATCTTGGTGTTTGGAATCCAGTTGCAGAGAAGAGGCCAGTAGGTTGGCAAAAAAGATACCTGTCCAAAGGAAGGAAGGATGTTCTTATTAAGAGTACTTTATTGAGTATTTCTACTTATTGCATGTCACTATTTGATGCACCTTCTGTTGTTGGAAAGCTAGAAATATTGTGAAGAAATTTCCTTTGGGATGTGGTCCATGGTACAAAGAAGTTTCACATGGTTCGGTGGAAGACCGTGACATCTCCTAAAGGGTGAGGAAGACTTGGGATTAAAGATTTGAAGACTTTAAAGAAAGTTCTTTCTGATGGAGCAGTGGAGAAAAAATGAGGTCACTATGCCTTTAGGGTGTGGAGGAATGTAATGGAAGGGCGGGAAGCCTTTTATGACAATATTTCTTTTAAGGTTAGGGTTGAAAGTAGAGTGAGTTTTTTGGAGCAAAGGTGGTGCCAGGATATAGTGCTAAAGAATGATTTCTTGGTGTTGTATAGGGTCTCTTGCCAAAGAGATTTGTTCATCCAACAAGTTAGGGGGACAGAAAGGGATGGGTCTTTTTTGGATTTGAGCTTCAGGAGGGATTTCCAAGACTGTGAGGTGACCGAGCTTCAGGTATTGCTTGCTTTACTTCACAAGCAATGTGAGCCAGTAGACAGACCTTATGCTTCAAGTTGGGAGTTGGTAAATAATAAAGTGTGCTCTACGAAGTTCTTTCATGAGAAGCTTCCCGTCAGGGCAGAGGATAACTTTTCATATGAGTCGGTATGAATGCCTAAAGTACCAAGGAAAGTGTGTTTCTTCACGTGGGTAGCTGTTAGCAGGATGATTTTGATGGCAGAAAATTTGAGGAAAAATGAAGGCTTGTCTGTATAAGTTGGTTCTTCCTTTGCAAAGGGCAGGTGAGGATGTGGATCATATTTTACTATGTTGCAATTTAGCCTCAAGTTTATGGTGGGATATCTTTAGTTGGTTTGCGTTTCTTTGGTGTTGCCAAGATCCGTGAAGGAGTTGTTATTCAGCTGGAAGAGTGGAACTAAGAGAACAAGACACAAGGCTTGGAATGTTACTCTCCTTGCGCTGATGTGGATCATTTGGAAAGAGAGAAATTGGAGAGCTTTTGATGGGGTGGAGACGAGCTTTGCTCAGTTAAGGAGTAGTCTTTGATCCCTTAATTTCTTTAGATGTACCCATGTAGTTCCTATTTATATAGAGGGTTGGGAGGTGTTTGGGAGAAACCATATGTTGTAGGTTCTCCTTTTTTGGGGTATATCTCTTGTATATGGCCAAGTTGGCCTTGTTATTATTAATCAAATACGTAACTTGATCAAAAAGAAAAAAAAGAGAAAAGAATAAGGAGCAGTGAGAGAAATAACACAATAAATAGCATTTAAAAGCTAAGATATAGACTTCAGCAAATGCATTGATAAATCGTGCTCTTTTAATATGTAAATTAGTCAAAAATCATCAATAGTTTGCATGTGATGTGCAAATTTTTAAGTATTCAAGTTGGCCCAACAACTCAGTTTGAAAGCTGAAACTATGATGATGTTCTTCTTTCCACATCAAATCTTCATAGATAACCTAAGTCATATCATATAGTTTTCTATTTTTTAGTCAGTTTAAATATACTTCTTCCTATGATGTTGGCTATGCTGGTGAACTCTTTTTCATGCTTAACCAATATATTTGTCGTATTCTACAGAGGATGTGCTAGTTACTGACAGATATTCATGCATTTCCTTGTTCTCATAAAAGTATAATTTATTCTTAGAAATCATATATGCAGTTCCTGATGATGTGCTAGTTACCAATACGCAATTGTTTGTATTGGAAGTGAGGAGAAGCTAGAGGTGGCCCCTGTGGCTGATAAGATGAGAGAAGTGAGACTGCGATGATTTGGATATGTGCAGAGAAGGAGTTTCGATGCTCCTGTTAGGAGGTGCGAGAGGTTGGTGAGTGCCGATGCTCCTGTTAGGAGGTGCGAGAGGTTGGTGAGTGGCGATGCTCCTGTTAGGAGGTGCGAGAGGTTGGTTTTGGGAGTTACATGGAGGGGTAGAGGTAGACTGAAGAAGTATTGGGGAGAGGTGACCAGACAAGATATGGCGAAACTTGATCTCACCGAGGAGATGACCTTAGATAGAAAGGAGTGGAGGTCGCGAATTAGAGTAGCAGACTAATTGGTTGGTAGGATTAGGTGGATGTCTGGCCGTGAGGTATAGTAGGGTAGCAGGAGTAGTGTTTTTGTCAGGTGTTGTTATTATCTATCGTATATGTGTTAGTTTATTGTATCTGCATACTGTCATTTGCTTTTTATTAATAGTCACTCTTTCTGTTCCCTTTCCTTTCCTTTCCTTGTTGTCATATCTAGTTTATCCTGCTTATGAGTTTTTGAGACGAGGATTTCCAGGAAACAACCTCTCTACTTCTATGAGGTAGTGGTAAGGTCTGCGTACATTCTACCCTCCCCAGACCCCACTTGTGGGATTCCACTGGGTATGTTGTTGTTGTTTGTATTGGAAGTGACGTACATTCTCTATTGAATATCTTAGGAATTTTGGGACTGGAGCTGGCAAGAGTTGGCTCTTTATGATCTTGCAGAAATGATTCGATATGTAAATAAGATCACAAAAGCAAAAATTTTTGTTGTAGGACATTCACAGGTTTGATTCTTTCATAGCATCTATTTTTATGTGAATGTAAGGTTTTCTCTGATTGCCATAGCATCTTATGTTTTTTCCCTCATTTTATATTTTCAGGGAACAATCATGTCTCTTGCTGCTTTTACTAAGCCAGATATTGTGGAGATGGTCAGAGCTGCAGCACTCCTTTGTCCTATATCATATTTGAATCATATCACCACAGATTTTGTGCTTAGATTAGTCAAAATGCGTCTTGATGAGGTGAAGAAATAGCCGCTTGCCATGTTAGTCTCACTATATATGACTTCAAAAATACTCTGACAAATTTTATGCTATGGATTAGGTAATTCTTGCACTGGGGATCCATGAACTTAATTTCAAAAGGTTCTGCAGAATCTTTCACATCTTTATCCAGTGTTCTTATGTTTTTCTAGTGCCTTTCTTTAAAGTCTTCACACTTATAATTTTTGCAGTAATATGGGAACTCAAATCATGGATATGATGTGCGATGGGCATATTCACTGTGACATCTGGCTTAGTGCTATTACAGGTTCTTCTTCATTATACATACTCCTTTTATAGGCATTTCCTAATTTTTCCATACAAGTTCTCTATTGAACTTCTTAAGTTGGATATCAAGGATTAGGTTTAGCCTGTTGGTGTCAAAAAAAAAAAACAAAAACTTTTTGGTTGGTTCTACCATTCGTTTGGAACTAGCATCTTACAGAGACATTTGTTTGCTCTATTATCCCTGCAATTTTGTAAAATGTACTTTTTCTGATTCTAACTTCCCATCATAAGCTTAGATTGGTCAATTGCTGGTCTAGAATGGTTCAGGTATCTTAAGCAAGAATTGGCCAGTTTAAGAGAGAAGGTAGACCATAGTAACATCTTAAAAGTTAGCCTCTAAGTCATTTCAAATGTGTCAACTATGTGAAACTTAGTTTGCTGCTTAAAATTTCATCTGCCATTCACACTAGAAAATTCAATTTTTCATCATAGGACTAGCCTTGGAAAAGCAATACTTCAAGACTGGATTGAGTAGTTGGATATACCTACTCCTATTTTTAGCAATTATAATAAGATTAAGGTCAATAGTTAACAATTTAGCTATATTAGGCAACAATTCAGTTGATGTAACATAATTAGGCAACTTTATTCAGAATTGTATCTGGAAATCAATGGCAATAGGAATTGTTGGAAGTAATGTAACAGTGTTTCCTAACTACATAAGGATTGAAAGATTGTTCTTAAGCATTTTCAAGCTTTCTACCTAACTTTATTAGTTTACAGTAGTTGAAAAACAAATAACCTGAGCAAGTTTGTCTTGAACTACTTGATAGTCATGTTCAACTTCATGCATAGCATATTGGCTTATCCTTATATAGCTAGGTTCTTTATTTATATGGGGTATTGGGTTTGGTCATGGAATTCATTATCAAAATATCTCGTCTCAAAGTGCAAAAAAATTTCCTTGCTTTTGTAATATTCAGTTTACATTAATTTACTTCCATTATTTTATTCATCTTTGAAAATTTTATTGCTATTGATGACAGTATGGGTTGCTTATATTTTTTGCCTGTCTTCCAATTGACGTACTCAACTATCACAAAAAGTATGAACTGTACCACGTCTTTCCGTACTTTCTCGATGATCAATATTCATGCAGGCAAGAATTGTTGCTTCAATGATTCAAGGATTGATTTCTATCTTGAATATGAACCTCACCCATCATCCTCGAAGAACTTGCATCATCTCTTTCAGAGTATGTACATACTTTCAGATTATGCAAAATATAATATTCTATTATTATTTTCTTTTTTCATATGGGATGGGAAATAGTAAGTTTGGTCCTGGGGGGGAGGGGGGTGACAAGGACTGGTTGTCAGATCTAGTTAAAATCTAGAACCTCGACCACTAAACAAGTACTTTGGGGTTTGTCTCCAATTCCCTGTTCTCTTAATTTCTTAAATCAGCTGTCTTCAGTTTTCTTTTTGTCTATATCTCCTGAACAAGGTTTAAATGAGGACTTTCCTCTTATTGGGCTCTGTTTTACCTCCTTAGTTTCACCAAATATGTCAAAGTTGTCATGATCTTTGTTACTTTTAGTGCGTTCATGTGTAGGTTAACTGCTCATATTGTCATTCTGGTCCTTATATTCCTGATCGAAAATTTTTCAGTGATTCGTAAAGGGAGTTTTGCTATGTATGATTATGGAATGTGGAAAAACCTCATGCGCTATAACCAACCAAAGCCCCCAGTGTTTGATATCAGCCAGATTCCCACAGCATTGCCATTGTGGATGGGTTATGGGGGCAATGATGCGTTAGCAGATGTCATCGACGTCCAACATACACTAAAGGGGTTGAAATCCAAGCCAGATCTGCTTTATATTGAGGAATATGGTCATATTGACTTCCTCCTGAGTACAAGGGCAAAAGCAGATGTTTATGATGACATGATTAGGTTTTTCAACTCTATACAAAAGGTAAGCAGTTTTAAATAGTGGCTAATTAGTATGTGTCATTGGTGACCTTGGCTTCTTCCTTGTCTATAGTCTTGTGCATAGCATGATGATGTAGCTTGTGCTACTGCTTCACATCCAAATAGTTTCTGGCAAATATGGTGTGTATAAAACCATTACCAATCCTTGTATAAGTGGTTTAAAAGTGTGCAGGTTTATCTGTTCCTCCAATTTCTAGGCAAAAGTTATTCCTCAAGTACATTACATTATGTTTCCATGTCTAGCATTGCGTTCCTAATCATTGTGGTAAGGAATTTGCTACCTGTTTGCTTGCCACTGCTTAATACTCTCCGCCCTTTGTCAAAAACAGTCGGTCATTTTCACAGCTTTAGAAAAGTCTTCTTTGAAGCTGCTGAGGAAACATTGAGGGTGTAGTTGGTATGGAGGAAAATGTTTTTCAATGCTCTCATATTTGGTTGGTCAAAATTTTCAAATGTATTTTGCTAGAAAACTAGTGAAAGTAGAGAACAAGTTCCAGATTGATTGTATGCTCCTTACCTTCGAACACACCTCAATTTCTAATTAGCAGATCATCAATATTATTATTTTTATGCATCTCGATTTCTAATTAGCAGATTATCAATATTATTATTTTTAGCAATACAAATGAACTTAACTATCCACCAGCATAAAGATTTTTCACAGATTGTGGAACTTGGGAATTTGCACAAATAGGATTTGATGCCTTGCTCCTGTTAAAGGAAGTTTTGCAAAACTAAGCTGGGTGCTACACTCGGACAAATGAAAAAAAATTATGCTTGTTCAAAAATTTTAAGATGTGACAAAATATTAATTGTAACCATCTTCACATCCTTACATGTGAAAGTGCTCTCTAGTACACCCCAACACAAACCTAGCCCTGGCAATAACGTTAACATCTGTTTTTCTCGAGTTGAATGTGTTCATTCTGGCCAACCAACTTGGCTAGCCAGGGGTTGCTTTGCCGCGTTCAGCATCCATGCTAGCAAGTACGACCCATGATTATCCAAAACAACTCCCGGCCACACCATGTTTTGGTTTCTAAACATAACGCAAGATCATGCGCGAAGCTCCTTATAAACTTCTCAATGTGTAGTAAAGTTTTGCAGGGTTTACTGGAAAGTGGAAGGCCATTTTTTTATGGGTAATTACATCAAGCAAAGAAGATGACAAGAACAAGAATGATGAAAATTAGAGCTGTCAATATGAGTTGGTCCATTCCATTTGGGCTAGTCCATACGAGCTTTGAAATTTAACGGGTTAGACTGGGTTGGTTAATTTTTTTTGTGTGCCAAAAAACAGCTAGGGCAGTCCATTAGTCAATGGGTTGTGGGCCTTGCCGGGCAAGCCCATATTTCTATGAGTATATTTTTTTTTTTATAAATTTTGAAATTAAATTACGATTTAAAATAATAAAACAAATAGTAACATGACAATATTACATGGTATTAGTATTATTATTACATACTAGTCTTGCTTTACGCACTTTGTGCGTGATCAAAACGTGTACCTTGTTTGATAACAAACATTACAGAGAAAAATTTAATTTAATTATGAACTAATAAAAAAATAAATAATTCACTAATTTGATAAATTATTTATTTATAAACGTCTTATATATAGAGATTCTATTATTAATTAGAACTCATGGTAAATTAAAATTTTTCGCAGCGACTATAGGATATTTTCTTGATTCAAATAGGAAAGAAGTAGAAATCTATCAAATAAGAAAGATTTAGAACTCTTTCCATGATTAGAAATTCATATTTTATTACTTCTTTTCATATATTTAAAAAATCAATATTATAAATATAATTAATGAATTTTCAACAGAAGACATTACAGACTATACAGAGGCAAATAAAAACTCTCTAAAAACCCTTGCTGAACCTCCTTCGACATGCCGGAGCCGGCCGTCAGCCGGCCGCCCACTGAGGTTGGTCAAAATTTTTCCCTCAAAAAGAACCATTTCCCCACTTTAACCATCTCTAATAATGTACAAGGTAGTGGAGCATCGAATGCTCCAGTAGTAGAAAAAGTTATAGGAAAGTCTTATGCAGATTTTCTTAAACCTGCACGGGGTACTGGTAGCCCTCAAAAACAATTGATCTCGGTAAAACGTCCTACATTCAATAATGGTATTCCCCGCATTTCATGGACTGAAGAGGAAGTACGCAATATGAATATCGCGGAGAATCTCCAATATGCTGTGATTGGTAAATTTACCTATGGGTGGCCGGATCTAGATGAATTGAGGAAGATTTTACCAAAACAATGCAATGTAAAGGGACAATGCCAAATTGGATTACTGCGGCATAGACGTGTTGATACAATGTGATCTTTTTGAGGATTTTGTTACATTGATGTCTAAGCCATCTTATCAAATTGTTGACAAAAATGGGGCATATTATCCAATGATAACATTAATTTATGATGAAAAATTTACAGTGGAGGCAGAGACATCCCAAGCCATGGCATGGATATCATTTCCAGATCTTCTCCCTACTTTCTTTGGAAAGGAGACAATTTTTTCACTGGCGATAGGAATCGGGAAGCCAATTTATGTGGATGCAGCAACGACTAACAAGACGAGACCTAGTTGTGCTAGGGTTAAAATTCAAGTGGATCTCCTAGGTGATTTACCAGATTGTGTAGAGATAGAGATCAAAAATAAAGAGAATGTCACAACAAGGGTGGTTAAAATTAGAGTTGAATATGACATTCTACTGAAATATTATAAGAAATGTAAGCTTCTAGGTCATAATGAAGATGAATGCAGGTGCTACATCCTGAGTTGAGGAGACAGGATAATAGAGGGTCGGAGGGAAGTAAGGGTGGGGATAGAAACCTTGCATTCAAAAATTTTAGTACTCGTTGGCATCCTACCAATAGAAGATTTACTAGAAATACTAATGAAAAGGTTACAAGAGATGGTATGCGGCTGGAGAATGAGGATCAGGTGATTAAAAATAAGAAGTGCAGGTTAATATTAATAAAGAGGGGGTAAAGGAGCAAGTTACCACGAAACAGTGGGTCACTGACGCGTTCAATAATTATTCATTATCTACTGGTAATCAAGGAAACAATGGGGGTACTCCAACGGGTAAGAATGATACACTAGTGGTGAATGAGCCTTCAACAGTTTTGGTTGTTTTCAATGACCTGCAAAATAAAGAAGACCAGAAAGTTAGTCAATAACAACAACAATTAGCAGCAAGACAGGTTACAGATAAGGAGAATGAGGACCGCAGTAATGCTATGGTTCTATATGTTAAGGACAGGGAAAGGGAGAATGTGGATTTGAAAGAGCCACAAGTTTTAGCAGTGGAATAATGTGAGATGGTGAAGCATGATATGGGTGGAGAGGAAAAGGGCCAAGATAGCAGATTCAACAGTGCTAATAGAGATAGTATGATAAAAAATGTCAACTATGGAAGGGAGGGTTAGAATGCAATAACTATCTATGTTGTTCCCATTAAACAAAGTTCCCCGATAAGGGNTAAGGGATTTAGACAGGCTAGTTTCACATCAAGTGGAGCAAGCAGATGATGTTTTTGATACTGGAAAAGTGCAACAACATATGGAAGTTTGGGGAGAAGACACAGATGAAATTGATAACTTCAGTAATTTGGAACAAGTGTTAAGGGATGCAGGGGATTTCACACAGGTTAAATCAAAGAAGAAGAAGTTGAAAGGGGCCGGAGAAAAGCCAATTAGGGCCAATTCAGTAAGGGCTAGCAAGAGTTTTAAATCTTTAATTTGGAATATAAGATCGGTAAGAACTCATCATTCATTTCATAGAGTTCAGCTGCTTCATAGACATCACAAATTTGATCTCATTGCTCTTTTTTGATCCTTTTCAAGAACCAAGACATGTTCAACAGTACAAGAGAAGACTTGGTATGCAGTACTCTAATTATAATTTGAATGGAAAAATATGATTGTTTGTAAATAATGGGATCCAGGTGGAGGTTGTGGCTGATTCTGAGCAGCAGCTGACATTAGAATGGTGTTTAGAAATGGCCATCAAATGATCAACACTCTGGTGTATGCTAAGCCCCCTTATCCGTATCTAGCTACTGACTATGGTACACAACTGTCATTGTTCACACATCACATGTGGATTGGTGGATTTCTCATAGTTGGTGCTGCTGCG